>NW_026507357.1:0-34930 GCF_026875155.1 Cherax quadricarinatus
AGACCAAAAGAACAGGAAACAAAGTGGGGGGGAGGGGGGGCCTGTATGTCAGAGTGCTTATTTTCACGGAGATATGAATACAACAAATGAGATGAAATTCTAACAACAAAAAAAAAAGGACGAGAACCAAAACTTATTATTTTTTTTGTCTATAAGTCACCAGATCCCTTCCCGCATTCAAAGAAGAGCTATTGAAAACTGACTATGGCTGGAAAACCTCCCACCCCTCACCAAACTCTTTTTGGGATGGTGCTTCAATTGAGACATCAAAATTGAAGAATGTAGCAAATATTTTTTGTAGCAGAAATAACCGGGAGGCAGCTCAATGAAAAGTCACACACAACATAACTGATGAATTTCCCCAATAAACACCCCCTAAGTCAGAGATAGTGGAGCCAACAAGACTAGAGAACACACTACACCTTATTTTCACAAATAATGAGGGCCTGGTAAGAAACATAACAATATAAAAAATAACTAATTCTGATCACAATCTAATCGAAGTCCAGACATACACAGGATTCCTGATCAGCAAAATGAATACAGCTACGAGGGTGACTTCTTCAAATTCAACTTCAACAACAAGAACATCAACTGGAATTTGGTAAACCATGTTGGGAAGATATCTTAAATAACATGGACCCTAACCAGTGCCTTGAAAAGATCAACTTTCTGGTAGTTGAAGCATATTTATGGCATATTCCACTAAGAAAAAAAAAAGAAGAAAACTGGAGAGTGAGACTTTCCCTCTACATGAGAATGCGAAGAATTGCTGAACTCCTGAAGTGTGTTAGATTATCTGAAACACAGAAGGAAACCCTAACTGGAGAAGTAGAAAGTATTTAGCTTAAGTTAAAGGACTCATACAGGATCCAGGAGAGACAAGAGGAACTAAAATCGATTAGTGAAATTGAAAGAAATTCGAAATATTTCTTTTCATATGCCATAAACGAGGCAAAAAACACATCTAGTTCGGGCTCTTGCTCAGACAAGATGGGACTTACACAGATGACAACAAAGAAATGAGTGATACACTGAAATCTCAATACGACTCTGTGTTTAGTGAGCCACTAATCAGTTTAAAGATCGACAAACCAAATAATTTTTTCATGAATGAGCCTCAAAACCCTGTCAGTGCTTGCCGGGTTTTCCGACAAAAACACTAACCCACTAGATTTTGAGAAATCCAATGACAACATGTCCATGTATCAGTGCCAGGCCCAGACTTGTGAAACTCTGTGCTCATTGAGAACTGAAAGAAACTCTCTCGGGCCCCAAGTATGCTATAGAGAAGGAGTATAGACACAGGTGAGATTCGACAGTCACTAAAAACAACGGATATAGCTCCACTCCATAAAAGTTGTAGCAAAGCATTAGCTAAGAACTATAGACCAACAACTCTAACGTCCCACATCATAAAAATCTCTTAAAGAGTTCTAGGAAGCAGGATTGCAAAGCACCCACTTGGATTCCCAACGATTGCACAGTCCAGGGCAACATGGGTTCAGAGCAGGTCACTCCTGCCTCTCGCATCTTATGCAGCATGTGGGAATCTTTTTTTCAGGGAAAAGTTTCGCCACACAGTGGCTTCTTCAGTCCAATACCCAAAAAGGAAGGCGTAAGGAGAGGAGGAGAATGAGGGAATCAGTCCCTCAACCTGGAGTCGATGTGTTTTAGTCCATCAATCTTGTAGAATGTGCAGCATAGGGCCGTAGGGAAATGGCTTATATACTGTAGAGATGTGAGGTGAAGCAGGCGGGGCGGGTCATAGTGGTACCATCCACTAGTCGAAGTAGGTCTTCGTCCAAAGGTTGAACAAGTGTTGAAGAATTCTTTGTAACAAGATCCCATGATGCTGCAGTGTCTGACAGTTGTGATGAATGGTTTGAAAAACCCACAAGTTGAAGATTGAGACACTTATGCAGCATATGGGAATCTTTATTCAGGAAACGTTTCGCCACACAGTGGCTTCTTCAGTCCAATACAAAGAGGAAGGGGGTAAGGTTGAGGGACTGATTACCTCGTCTCCCCCTCTCCTTACGCCTTCCTCTTTGTATTGGACTGAAGAAGCCACTGTGTGGCGAAACGTTTCCTGAATAAAGATTCCCATATGCTGCATAAGTGTCTCAATCTTCAACTTGTCGGTTTTTCAAAACCTTTTATCACAACTGTCAGACACTGCAGCATCATGGGATCTTGTTACAAAGAATTCTTCAACACTTGTTCAACCTTTGGACGAAGACCCCACTTCGACTAGTGGATGGTACCACTATGACCCCGCCTCCGCCTGCTTCACCTCACATCTCTACTAGTATTATAAGCCACTACTACGGCCCCTATGCAGGCACATTCTACAAGATTGATAGACTGAACACATACGAGACTCCAGTTGATGGAACTGATTACCTCATTCTCCTCCTCTCCTTACGCCTTCCTCTTTGTATTGGACAGAAGAATCCACTGTGTGCGAAACGTTTCCTGACTAAAGATTCCATATGCTGCATAATGTCTCATCTTCAACTTGTCGGTTTTCAAACCATTCCACACAACTGTCAGACACTGCAGCATCAGGATCTTTTTACAAGAATTCTTCAATCCTTGTTCACCCTTTGGACGAAGACCTAACTTCGACTAGTGGATGGTAACTACTATTACCCCGCCTTCCGCCTGCTTCACCCTCACATCCTACAGTATATAAGCCACTTCTACGGCCCATGCTGCACATTCACAAGATTGATGGACTAACACATCGACTCCAGGTTTGAGGACTGATTACCTCATTCATCCTCCTCACTCTTCCTTAACGCCATCTCCTTGTATTGTGGACTGAAGAAGCCTCTGTGGTGTCGAAACGTTTTCCTGAATAAAGATTCCCATATGCTGCCAAAGTGTCCTCAATCTCAACTGTCGGTTTTTCAAACCATCAATCACAACTCTCGCATCTACAGGGCCACGTGATGTGGACATGATGCTCTGAAAACAAACAGAATGCACATGTAGAAATACACAGATTTTTGCAAAAGCCTTTGACAATTGCGACCATGGTGTAATAGCGCACAGAATGGGGTGCTAAATGGCAAACAGCAAAGTGGTGAAGATGGATCTTTAATTTTCAAACCAGTCGAGATTACAAACAAAGTGGTAAACAAAGTTAAACGGAAGCTTCCCCAGTGAAGACTCTGTTCCACAAGGCACAGTACTCGCCCGCTATCCTGTTTCCCTCATCCTCATAACAGACATATACATAGATTAAACAATAGCACCTTATCATTGTTCTGCAGACGATACTAGGATCTGCATGAGACTCTCATCCATTGATGACACGATGAATCTCCCAAGACAGATATAAAACCAAGGTTTGTGCAATGGGCAACGGAGAACAATTGTGTTTCTGGAGGAAATAAATAGCAGAACAGTATGCTACAAATTTTATTCCACACACCAAGTGAAAAGTAATGTAAATGGACCTGGTGGTGGTAATGTCTGAGGATCTCAACTTTCCAGGAACACAAGCAGTGCCATATCACATCTGCGCGGAAAAGATAGATGGATAATGAGAAACATTTAAGACAAAGAGATTTCAAGCTAATGGTGATGGCTTTTTAATCGCTCTCTAGACCTGGAATACTGCAGGATTAACATCACTATTCAAGGCAGGTGAAATAGCAATCTAGTGAATGTGGCAGAAGAACCTTTACTGGCACAATAAATTCCTCAGACACCTTAACTCTGGGAACACTTGAAGCACTTGACCCTTACCACTGGAGCGCAGCGAAGAGAGATGCATCATAAACTACCCTGGAAATTCCTAGAGGACTGTCCCTAATCTGCAAACATAGAAATCACTCTTATGAATTGCAAAAGAATTTGCAGGCAATGCCATCATCCCCCCCAATGAAAATTAGCGGTAGCCATTAGTACACTACGAGAAAATACAATAAGTGTCGTGCCAAAAATGTTCAATAGCCTCCCACCAGACTAAAGGGTTGTCTTCAAGAGGGAGCTGGACATATAATCTAAAGCCAAGTGCCCTATCAGCCGGCTGGGTCGTCCGTTGGACTACGTTTCTGCCAACAGTAACAGCCTAGTTGATCTGGGACCTGATCCCACCGGGATGCCTGGTCATGGACAGGGGCCGCGGGGCGTTTGATCCCTATAATACCTTCCAGGTAGACACCAGGTAGGTCTGCCCTAAGGACTTACCCTTGTGTGAACCCCCAACACATGTGCCGCACTCTGACCGCCTATCATATACCGATCACTCGTTGTTTCCTTCGCTTCCAGATATTCTCTGAATCCTTTGTAAGTTGCTTTTTCGCTTATATTGCTTGCTCTCTAGCTTTGTTCCAGTTCTTGTGTTATACTGTGTGTGTGTGTGTGGTGTGTGAGTGGTGTGTGTGTGTGTGTGTGTGTTGTGTGTGTGTGTGTGTGTGGTGTACTCACCTAATTGTTGTTGTTGCAGGGTTCGAGACTCAGCACCTGGCCCCGCTCTTTCACTGATCGCTACTGGATCCCTCTCTCTCTGCTTCCTGAGCTTTGTCATACCTCTTCTTAAAACTATGATCTTGTTCCTGCCCTCCACTACTTCACTTGCTAGCTATTTCCACTTGCTGACAACTCTGTATGTGTGTGTGTGTGTGTGTGGGTGTGTGTGTGTGTGTGTGTGCGCGTTCATGTAAAAATTCTGAATATAACGAAAAGGTGTATATCAATGTTTTTAAGTTAATATTATAATAAAATTATTAAACACCTAAAATATATATATTAGAAGAATTTTGCTATAATAAATAAGTTGGAATATGACAGGTTAAGAAAGGTCTCAAAATATAGAATTTGGTCAAAAATTTAAACTTTTACGCCATTTTAAATACAAAAATGTCTTGAATTTGCCTAAGGTACTTTGCAACATAGAAATTCGTATCAGTTCGTCGGAAGGGCCCCCCCCCAAAAATTTGTTTAACGAACTTTCGCAATTAACCGTTAATGCCTTGAAGGTAAATACCGATGTATCCTCCATAAACAACGGTAATAATCAAACTTTCTTCATCTGATATAAATAAATATCAAAACTACTCCCTCAGGTAAACAAGGTTACACTCGAAGCTTCGTCAAAGTTCTCAGTTGAAAATATTTATTGAAATACGTATCTAAATTCCGTTAATTCAAGGCCCGGAAAATACCCGGTCAGCAATAAAAGAAAAGAAAAATCGCCGTCAAAGCTGCACAACAACTAAGATATATTTTGAATACATTATAGTGTACGTGGAAAATAATATGTATACTTTAGTACACTTCAAGACAAACATTTGTAAAACTATTAAGGTCTTTAGACAAAAAGACACCGATTTTTATGATTTTGTTTTTTCAGAAAATTATAAAGAAGCCGTATAAATGGAGAAAGCAGATGGACAGAAACATTTACATAATGTGAAGCAAAACACCGAAGATGAGGAAGTTGAGTCAACAGCGTCAGAAAAACTGGTGGATTTCAGCACCATTCATCACAAATAATTAGTGACGTAGAAGCAGCACAGCGAAAATCATAAGTTAATGACACTAACTATTTACAAAAAATAAATTTCAATCACATGTTAATATTACAAAGCATTAAAAAAATGTGAAAAAAGTAAGGTGTCCCCCATATGGATTGATACGCAAAGTGATTTTTTTTTCTTTTTTTTTTTGGGGGGGGCAGCAGAGCATAAATTTAGTTGACTTTTTTTAAAGGATAAATATACAGTGGTCCCCCGCTTTTCGTAGTTTCCCGGCAATCATAAAATTCGCCAATCATAGAGGGTATATTCGTATAAACATGGACTCGCTTTTCATAGGTTGAACTGCGCGCGTTCGTAGTTCGGTCACGGTAACGGCATACTCTACGGCGTGACCCAGGGCGGCAGCCAGTTCTGGCATTGTTTACCATTTGAAGCGACGGTCCGCCTCACTTGCACTCCAGGCGAAATCTTTCATAACTTTCCATTATTTTAATGCTTGCAAGTACTACATAAGCACCATTGCTCCAAGAAAGCTCCTAGCCAGCCTGTGGTAAAGAAGGTGAGAAAAACGATTGAATTATAAGATAACCAATCATTGAACAATATGAAAGTGGTTCAAGTGTGGCCGACCTGTCCAGGATGTATAAAAACTCCCTACACAACCTTTATGTTCCATAGTGGCCAAGAAAATTTGAAATAAAGGAAGCTGTTGGTTGCAAAGGAGTAACTATGCCTGACAAAAATGAGATCACCAGTACTGGAAGAGGTTTAGAAGTTTAAAATTGGTGGGATAACATTGTAGAAACAATAGCAGTCGATTATACACTTATGCCTTCGTTAATTGTGCAAAGCTAGGCCTTTGCATGAAGATTTGGTACAGAAATTGCCTGGAAATATTGGTGAAGTGGAGTGAATTTAAGCCATCACAAGTCTGGTTTGAGAGATTTAAGGAACTGTACTGGCATACACAGTGTGTTAGGCATGGTGAGTCTGCCAGTTTCGGACCACAAGCGGCTGAAGAATAATGTGCATGATTCCAGGAGTAACATAGAGGCTGAAGGGACTGAAATCCTGAAACAAGTGTTCAATTGTGACGAAACACCTATTGGAAGACAATGCCAATGAGGACCTTCATTACACATGAGGAAAAGGCAATGCCAGGACACAAGAGCCTATGAAAGACAGGCTGACGCTAAAGTTCTGGTGCAAATGCTAGTTGGATTTCAACGTGAAGCCATTACTAGTTACATCTGTTCAGTAAAAACAATGTTATGAAAGAGTAAATTGTGTGTGTTTTGGAAATCTAATAGTAAGCGCATTGGTCACGAGGAAATTTTCGTCCGAGTGGGTTCAATGAAGTGTTTGGCCCAATTTGAAGGATATCTCTCCTGAAAAGAAATTGGAACCAAATGCCTACTAGTAATGGACAATGCACCTGCCTCATCCTCCAAATGTTGGATGACCTAATTTTCGAGGAGTTTGGGTTAATCACCGGTAACGTTCTTGCCTGCCCCCGAATACCACTCCTCTGCTCCAAACCCATGGACCAGCAGTTTATGCAAACTTTAAAAAACTCTAACAAAAGCAGTGTTTTCACAGGTGCTTGACTGTTGACCACAGACACACACTTGACCCTAAGGAATTTTTGGGAGAGAACACTCAGCATCCTCCACTGCATAACCCCTTATAGTATGGCTTGGGAGGGAGTGACTACCCAGGACTTAGAACTCTGCCCTGGCGAAATTGAGGCCAGGATTGTGTCGACAGAGAGGGTATTTTGAAGAATTTGGGACTGACCCTAATGAGCCTATGTCTGTTGAAAAACAACTGTGGCACTGGGGAGTTCCATGGGGTTGTATGTTAGTTTGAGGATGTGGAAGAATTGGTGGAAGACCACAATGAAGAGCCTACACCCCTGAGGAGCTGCCAGAGCATCAGCAGTAAGAGCAAACACATCGCAGCTCAGAATCTTGCTGCAGAGGAGGAGGAAGAGACGATGGAATATAGGTGCCTTCTACAGAAATTAAAGAGATTTTTACTATGTGGGGTAAGATGGAAAGCTTATGGAGAAACATCACCCTAACTAAGGCTTGTTGCAAGCCAGTTGGCAACATGTACCGTGACAAAGCCTTGGGCCATTTAGGGAAGTGTAAAAGAGACGCCAGAAACTGAGCTCTCTCCCCAGTTATTTTGTAACAGGACTCCAGTGATTCCAAGGTTGTCCTAGTGGCTTTAAGAAACAGAGAAGAGAAGCATCCCCAGATAAGCAAATGGAACCTGAGGTGTTGATGGAAGGGGAATTCCCCTTCCAAACTATAAACAATCCACTCTCCCTCCTCCAGTCTCCCATACACTAAGGAAGAATCACAAAAAAGGTAAGGTTAAGCTGTTAATGTTTCATTCATCATTCCCATGTAATTGTTAATGTACTACAGCATATTTCATTTAAAATTTTTTTATTTAAATACTTCTTGGTGTCAGGAACGATTAATTGTATTTACATTATTTCTATATGGGAAAATTGATTTCGTAAAATCGTAAATTTCGTTTATAGTAACGTCACCAGGAACGGAATTACTTACTAACAACGAGTGACCAAAGTATACTAAAAACAGCATATGTGGCAAGTCAAGGTAATGTAACTGTTAAGAAGCACTGATACAAGTTGTGAAAATGTGCTGATGACTGACCCATTTGTAGGAAAAGGCAGAATAGAATATGTTTTCATATGATCTTGTTGTATCTAACTGTTATTGTCACATTTCCCGTAGCATAATTTTTTGCACAGGAGATTTATTCAACAGATGAACATATGTTTGTGGCAGTGGCTAAAAAATTCAAGTTGTGGGAAACCCCAGACTTGCGCAGAGGCAAGCAGCTTATAAATGCAAGAGAAGATTATTTGTTAACTGTGATAAAAACATTAAACAACTACCGCAGAGGCTTGTAACAAACACGAGACTACCAGAAAGAGTCTGCGTACACAACTTAAGTAAAAATAACGAATTAGAAACTGTACGATCACTGTAGAAGATATAACTGTGGTGAAGTGGGGGAAAGAAACAAGTGACATTGTGTGAGACTCTGCATACAATTATATGACGCTCCTAGTAAACACCTCGATAAAATACTGATAAGCATCACTGGAACCTCTGCTAACAAAGAAAAGCTCATCAAAGATCACCGCTTTGTTTTTGCTGTTACAATTTTTTTTTCCCCTCAAGAAGGTTGCCTTGATGTTTTGCAGAGGGGCTCTTGAATTTAGGAATTGGCTACTGTGCTCCAGTTCCCACGAATTAAGCATGAATGCCTTCCACAATCCCCCCCCAGGCGCTGAATAATCCTCCGGGTATAGCGCTTCCCCCTTGATTATAATAATAATAATAAATTTTTTTGTATTATTAAATAAAATCGGCCATTTACCACAAAGGCAGTGTGAAATACTTTCATCATCATTCACCCCATCACTGGCGTGCCTACACTACAGTTAAAAGAACTGCAACATATAAATACCCCTTCACAGCGAAGGCACTGCACTCACAACCTACAGGACTCAGTCCGCTAACCGGATTCCCTTAATCCCTTCATAAATGTTACCTTGCCACACTCCAACACACGTCAAGTCATAAAAAAAGCATTTGTCGGCACTCGCTCCACTTATGCTCGCTCTTTACGCTTGATGGAAGTCTAAGCCCCTTGCACACCACTCTCCTTAGTACCCCGTCCCTCCAACCTGTCCTAGATGACGCTATAGTGTCTTCCTTCCACTAACGAATTATAAGCTCTCTCCAAGTCATTCCTATTTGTTCCACCTCTCTACATGCCTGACGACATCTCAAAACCCCTCCTCCTCCT
This sequence comes from Cherax quadricarinatus, assembly GCF_026875155.1. NCBI lineage: Eukaryota > Metazoa > Arthropoda > Malacostraca > Decapoda > Parastacidae > Cherax > Cherax quadricarinatus. Next base: position 9,351 of record NW_026507357.1, read on the forward strand.
AATCTTAATAAACCCCTCCTCACCTCCACCTCCTAAACTCCAAGCTTCGGATTCTCTGCATTAATCACAGTGCAACATTGCCCTCAGACATCTCCACTGCCTCCAGCCCTTCTCCTTGTTGCAGCATTTGCCACCCATGCATTCTCACCCATATAAGATCGTTTGTACCAACATACTCACAGAGTGCAATGGACAAGTGAAGTAGTAGATGCAACAACACTCACACCAAGAGGCATTCTTAAGCTTCCCAGCACTCAGGCTAATGTCCTAAGCCTAGGGGTGGATTCCAAAAGCTGCTGAAGTTCTTTACTGCCTTTGCACCTCATGACAAATCGTCTGCTGCTAATGCAGCTGGCCGACACCCGTCGACCCAGTGGTTGGCGGAATATGTGTCAGCCCAAGGTGCCTAGCTTCACCTGCCCGACAGGGATAACTAAGAATCGATTCCTTTACGTCATGTCGTTCACAAATACAAAAACAGCACCGGTACTAGGACTGACCTCCCCGTTGAAACCCCGGCTCGTCTGCATCAGGTCGCCCGACTCTGACACCTCGCCACAAACCATGGACTCCCCGCTGTTGTCTTCCAGACAGTACTCCTGATCCTTTACAGTGTTTCCTGGGTATTCCCCCGCCTGGCCTCAAGCTTGTACTAATCTCTTGTGTGGGACTGTCAAACGCCTTCCTAGGAGCCCAAGAAAATGCAATCTACCCACCCCTCTCTCTCTTGTCTTACAGCGATACCCTGAGGATGGAACTCCCGTAAGGTTTGTGACACAGATTCCCCCTACCTGAAACCGTGTTGGATACGTTGATAAGCTCATTCCATTTTTTCGAGGTGTTGCACCATCTCCTACAGATAATCTTTTCCAAGATTGCATACTGTACCTGTCATGACATTGGGTTCTGTAGTTTAATGCTTCCGTGTCTGTCTTCATTTTTAAAAGAATGTCATTTTCTATAATGCTGTCTTCCATCTCATGTAGTCACCCTGTATCGATAGAAGTGTTGAAAATTGTTTTAGTGGTAACACAAAAGCGCCCACTGCTCTCTCTGCCAGGACCCAGGAGATATGTTATCAGGCCCCATCGCCATTAGGTGCTTAGCAGCACTCTACCTCGTTGTATTTATTGTGTCCAAATAGATAATGTATCGCTACCTCTCCGTCTTTCTGAAGTCCCATCCGTCTCCTCTGTGAACACTTCTTTGAATCTCATGTTGAGCTCCTTCCACATAATTTCACGGTCGTTTCTTGTGATCTCTCCTCCTACCTATCCTCAGCCAGATTACTGGTCTTACTATTGCTCTCCTTCTGATGTGGCTGTACACCAGCCATCGTGTCCAGATTTGGATTTTACTGCAATGTCAATTTCGTATTGTTGATGGCTTTCCCGTATCTTACATGTGCAATATTCATTTCTGCTCTACTACGACTCCTATCCTTATTCTCCTGGGTCATGTGCCTTCCATACTTCTTCCATTTTCTAGCACACCTTGGTTTTTACCCCACTTTACACCTTGGGTGAACCAAGGGCTCATCCAGGCTTTCTCGTATTTTCTGTTATCCTTGGGTACAAACCTCTCCTCAGCTTCCCTGCATATTCGTTGTCATATATTCCATCATCTCATTTACAGACTGACTCTGCCAGTTCTCTGTCCCACTGAACCTCGTGTAGGAAATTCCTCATGACTGAGTAGTCCCTCTCTTGTAGTTTGGTACATTCGTTTCAGCTGCCCTTCCGCTTCCCCTCCAGCTTTAATCTTCTATATATCCGCAGCTCAGAACCACGTGATCACTGGTCCCTAGGTCTTTCATATGTGATGTTCTCAATAATCTGCACTACTCAGGTGAATGGAAGGTCTGGTCTTGCTGGCTCATTTACCTTACGTTTGGTACAATGAGTGTTTTCCAGTATCGACCTCGCAATCAATATTAGCCCTCCACTTTCTGGGCCCCCATGTGCGCCTCCAGGTTCTCGCCCCAGTCGATATCCTTGTGATTGAAGTCACTCATAATCACCAGCTTTTACCCTGCTGACGCATGAGCCCTTCCGCCACTTCAGCCCAATGTATCCAATCGCTCTATTGCTCTCATCATACTCTTGCCTTGGCCTCGTACTTGTTCCTGATGGTGGGTTTATTCATCACTGTAATTACCACCTTGCACCTCCAGACTGAGTGTTCCTATTATGTAGTCGCTTGCTTCCCTCTTTTCCTCTCTTCAGCTCATAAAACTCCCATTGGTTTTTGATTAGGCAGTGCCACTCTTTACCCCTCTTTCCTGTCTTTCCCCAGGATCTGATAACAAATGAATGATACCTGAATAACATGAATGATAACAGATGCCATCTTTCCCAATGGAAATATGGCACTGTTAACATTCTTGCGAGCATGGTTTCTTCTGTGATAGCTATGATGTATCAGATAAGCTCTTTGACTCCTTTCGTGCCACTCCACCCCGCTTATCGTTTATTCCATCAGAATTGGTGTACCATACCTTCATTTCCCTCTTCAATACTGTGTTTTCTGGAGAGTCAGTTAGGGTGGGGACCTGTCAGTGTGCATAGTATTCTACAGCGTAGTGTTAGGTGATTTGTGGCTTGTGTTGGGATTTGTGCTTGGTTATGGTTTGTGGGGGTGGCTGTTGTGTGCTTGTGCTTTAGCTACTGCCGTGCTCTGGTTGTCCAATGCTGAGTTTTGCCTTGGTCTCTTTTCCTAGCCCCTCTCCCTTCTGTGTCCACTCCCTCACGCTTGTCGTTTTCTGTTCTGTTCTGTCTCGGTCCAGTGAGTGTTGTGTGTGTGTTGTACGGTGTACTCACCTATTTGTGGTTTGCAGGAGTCGAGTCACAGCTAACTGGGTTACAGGGTTCGCGTTGTAAGTGTGGGACCTAATTAAATGTTGCATAATAATTAATTCATTACAACTGTGATCAGATATAAACATGTAATTAGTTTCGTTACCATTGTAACTTGTTCAGCTAACAAGGCTTTGCAGCCCAGTCCCAGGAACCCCTAACGTCTGTAATCCTTTGACTCCCACTCCCAGCCATGGGTATGTGTTACTAACACTCACATCAAGGATGGTGTGACAACCACCCACACCATGGTATGGTGTGGCTACCACAAGCACACCATGGGTAATAGTGTGGCTACCACCCACACCCTGGGTATATGTGACTACCACCTACACCATTGGTAAGGTGTGACTACCGACCCCACCAAGGAATGTGGTGGGACAGCGCACACACACCATGGGTATAGTCTGGCCCTACCACCCACACCATGGGTATGTCTGACTATACCAGTCACACCATGGGTATGTGTGACACCCACCCATTTCTGGCTCTAGCGACCCTTTCCTTATTCTCCTGTCATTTGCCTTCCTACTTCTTTTCCATTTTCCTAGCACACTTGGTTTTTACCCACTTTACACCTTTGGTGAACAAGGCTTCATCCAGGCTTTCTCCGTTATTTCTGTTATCCTTGGGTACAAACCTCTCCTCAGCTTCCCTGCATAATCGTTGTCATATATTCCATCATCCTCATTTACAGACTTATCTCCCCGTTTTCCTTCCCACTGAACCTCTGTAGGAATCCTCATGACTGAGAGTGCTCTCTCTTGTAGTTTGGTTACATCGTCCTGCCCCTTCCGCTTCCTCACTCCATCATAACTCTAACTATATATTCGAAGCTCAGAACCACACGTGAATCACAGGTCCTCCGAGGTGTCTTTCATATGTGATGTTCTCATATCCTGCAACTAGGACTCAAGGGTGACTGAAAAGGTTCCGTTCTGCTGGCTCATCACTCTTACGTTTGGTACATGGAGGTTTTCCCGATATCACCTCCATCATATAGCCCTCACAACACGTTTCTTGGCCCCCATGTCGCTCCAGGTTCTCCCAGTTTTTCGATATCCTTGTGATGAAGTCACTCATAATCACCGGGAGCTTTTTGCCCCTGCACGCATGAGCCATCCTGGCCACTTCAGCAAGTATTCAATCGCTCCTATTGCTCTTCGATCTTACGTCTTGCCTTGGCCTTCGTACTGTTCTGTGTTGGTTTTAATCATGCACTGTAATTACCAACCCTGCACTCACCATACTGAAGTGTTTCCCTATTATGTAATCTACTTGCTTCTCCTCTTTTTCCCCTCTTCTTCAGCTCATACCACTCCCCATAGGTTTTTGATGAGGCATGCCACTCCTTTACCCCCTCTGTTTTCCTCTGTCTTTCCCAGGATCTGATAACAAATGAATGATAACAAGAATAACATGAATGATAACAGAAGCCATCTTCCAAATGGAAATATGCATCTGTATCATTCTTTGCGAGCCTGTTTCTGTGAGAGCTATGAATGTCCAGGTGATGCCTCTTTGACTCTTCGTGCCACTCCTCCCCCTTATTCGTTAATTCCATCAGTTTTGGTGTACCATACCTTCAGTTCCTCTTCAATACTGTGTTTCTGAGAAGTCTGTGAGGTGGTGGACCTGTCACTATGCTGTAGTATTCTACAGCGTAGTGTTATGTGGATTGTGCTTGTGTTGAATATTGTGCTTGTGGTTATGTGGTTGTGGAGGGAGCTGTGTGTGTGCTTGTGTCTTGTTGCTCTGCCTGCTCTGGTTGTCCTGTGCTGAATTGCCTGTGTCTCTTTCCTAGCCCCTGTCCCCTTCTGTGTCCACTCCCTCAGCAGCCTGTCGTACTGTTCTTGTTCTGTCTTGGTCGTCTGTGTGTGTGTGTGTGTGTGTGTGTGTGTGTGTGTGTGTGTGTGTGTGTGTGTGTGTGTGTGGTGTGTGTGTACGTGTACTCACCTATTTGTGGTTGCAGAGTCGAAGTCCACAGCTTACTGGGTTACAGGGTTCGAGTTTGTAAGTGTGTGACCGAATAAATATTGCATAAATAATTAATTCATTACCACTGGATCAGATAACACATGTAATTAGTTCGTTACCATTGTAACATGTTTCAGCTATCATAGGCTTTGTCGGCCCTGTGCCCTGGACCCCTTACGTCTGTAATCCTTTTACTATCCCAACTCACTACCATGGGATATGGTGTACTAACACTCACTATCAAGGATGGTGTACTACCCCCACACCATGGTATGGTGTGACTACCACCCACCGGCCATGGTATGGTGTGACTACCACCCATGCCATGGGTATTGTTTGACTACAACACTCAACCCTGTGTACGGTGTGACATATACCACCCACGACAGGGAATGGTGTGGCTACCAAGCACACCCGCATGGGTATAGGTGTGGCAACCGCACCCACAGCCATGGGTATGGTTTGACTACCACCTACACCATGGGTATGGTGTTGACTACCACCCAACACCAAGGGTAGGTGTTGCTACCCCACACCATGGGTTATGTGTGACTACCACTCCACACCATGGGGGCTAGTTTCAAAAAATCAACCCTGCAGTGGGTTGCAAAGATTAATATGTATATAATTCTTACCTTTTCTATAATTTTGTTATTGTTATATTTGCGATAAAAGCTAAAAAATCGTAAATTATTGCTTTATATTATTATTTGACTGGTAGTTATGTTGATTTAGGGTCGGCTGTAACATTGAGGGAAAAGTTCAATAGATTAGGAGTAAAGAGGAGTATATAGTAACAATAGTTTTCATTGCCTGCTACTTGTTAAGGTAGGGTAAATCAAGCTCGCCGCTATTCCCGCCTTTTTTTCCCCACCACGAAAGTGAAAGTTTGACTGCCGCTTCTGTGATAAGTAGGGTCAGACTAGCTCCCACAATCGCCTTTCCACTCCATCTTCCCCCCACCCCCCCGAAAGGGCATCGGTCAATCCAAACAGTAATCACTAGACTCAACAGCTCCCAGCACTACTGTAATTACAATGCCTGCCCTAGTATTTCTAGTAGTATTATTGGTTTTAGAGCTTCACTTTTGACCATAATAAACCTAATTGTCCCTTTCAGTCTTGCTCTAGTTGACTGATGTAATAATCCACCGCATCTTTTAGGTATTGAACTTAACATGGAAGTGATTTCTTAGCAGTGGGTAACCAGTCTATCTTTACAGCTTGGTATGACAGAGAGGTCACCTGCCAATCCAACGAGTCGAACTGATGAGATGACTAACGTCCCCTGAGACTTCCCCTTTTTGGATTTCAATTACCTGAGTACGCTGTAGAAAATGCAGGACGTAACCCTCATCCTATGCAGTGGTAAATAACCTGCTTTCCTGTCAACAGGATATAATACTCAAGGGCTATTACTGTGAAGAACTAGGCCATGGCTTGTAACCAAGACCTGCGACTTCCCCCCAATCATCAGCGACGCTATCGATTTCAACAACACAGAGTGTCACCAACACAGACACCCAAGTTTTTATATTAGCGTTTATTCAAGTATATCATTTAAATTTTTAATTTTCATTAATGTAGGAAAAAAATTCATATTTAAGTGTTTATATTTTTATCTTTTTCTGATATAATAAAGTGTTTATGTTTGTCTGTCTTAATTTTCTTATTCTATTCATTAAATTTTCCTGATGAGGAGCCAGCCTTGGTAAATACTGTCTGAAGTTAAATACCAGGCTGTGAAAGCCTTCACAAGTGGCGACCTTGCCAGGATCTCACTCGACTGAATCAAGATTTCAACGCCACTCGAATCTACCAATGGAACTTCAACAACGCCGCATACCCCAGACGTTACCACCAGCCATGAGTATCATTCTCTATGGAGGACTACATACTGGTATTATAAAAGATTTGGTGATTGTTATAGTCTCAATTTATTGTAATCAAGTCAATGCAGGAATACTAGATAATTCTGCATTATATTTTTGTGTGAGCTTGAAACACTACTGGAGGATTTAGACTCTAGGGACCCCGAGATTTATCCGTGACAATTATGTTTTCATTGATCTCTTTATTATATCAAGGGAACTGTCGATAGGACACTCTTGATTTGTTGGTGAGAAGATGATGGTCAAGTACCCCCATTCTAACTTAATGTTTGCTTGGAGCCGGCATAGAACGCCTTCGTTTTAATTAATACATATTGTTTAATTGAAGTAGGGAGTCGAGCCCTCTGTTTTCTTTCAGTTTGAGCTGAGCGAGGCAATTGAACCCTCCTTTTCTTTAATTACCCGTTTAATTTCCCCGGAATAAAGTTATTCTTGCAAGTATGTATGAATTCCATTTTGGATGAAGTGCTGGAATAAGTTAGGAATAACAGGGGAAAATTTAAGAATCTTTCATTATTCTAAATCCAGAAGACTGAAAGAGAAATTGAGAAGAAGAAAACAGAAAAGAAAGAGAAGAAGAAAAGGAAAGAGAGAAGAATAAAAGGAGGAAGAGAAAAGGAGAGAGAGAGAATTGGAAGGGAAGAGAAAAAGGAGAGAGAGAGAAATTGAGAGAGAAATCCCAGAAAGACAGTTAGAAAGAGAGAGAGAAGACAAAAAGGAGCGTGATAAACTTGCTCGTGAGGAGAGGAGCTAGAGCAGTGAAGAAAAAGTAAATTAAAGAACTTGAGAAAGAGCAAAGGGATAGGGAACGTAGGAACAAGCTAAATACGTGAGGAACAAGCTAAGATACTGAGGAACAGGTTAAATAAAGAGAAGTTAAGTAAAGAGCAAAGGATAGAGAAGTTGAGGAAAAAGCTAGAGACCATGATTTAATAGAGAGAGAAAAGGATCGCGAGCTGAAACATCTCGCCTTGAATTAGAGAATAAAAAGTTTAACTTTTACCCAACAATAATTAGAGGAAGAGAATAAAGGAACAACGGTGGCAGTCACGCACATATTCCAACACCTAATTTACCTCCCTTCCACAAGGGGGCAAGACATAACTTCATACCATTATCAGGTTTGAAACTACCGCTACCCTCTGTGAATGGCCCTCACACAACCTGGGCTTACCAGTTAGGAATGTTATTTTCGGTACCGCCTTGAATATCTCTGCAACTTTGTCGCAGGATATCATAAGGAATTATAACCTACAGGAAGAAGCAATCCTTTAAAGCACTCAAAAAACACTAATTCTTAAAGGAAAGATTTCAGATAAGCCACCTTACAGTCCTGGCCAAACTTCAGCAGTTCCAGGTTAAGCACTCTTTCGTATGTTCGACTTTTGGATAGAGAAGTTCAGGAATTATCACAGTTATGAATCTCTTAGAGACTTCAAGTGCTGACAGTTCCTGACAGCTCTTCCCCACCAGATACGAACATTCATCAAGAGAACGAACCCTGAGTTAAAGCTGAGGAAGTTGCTGAGGCTGCTGACCTGTAATGCTGAGGCTCACAATTACCTCTAAATGCCCTAAAGGGATCGAACCCAGAGGCAAGGGTTACAGCAGTACCTGAAGAAATCAAAGCCTCCGTGGAAAGTAAAATGACATCTATTATTCCTTTTTGTCATTTGTGTGGTTGTTAATGGACATAAACGTCCATATTGTCCTCTAAGAAGGTCAAAAAGTTGGAAGATGTTTTAAAGACTGTAATGACCAAGCACCCTTCTGTTTCAGGAACAGTTAATGGACTTAATGTAATCTAACCGAATTACGCGAGACACTGGATGCACTTGTAAAGTAATTTCTGACTAAGCTGTTCCCTAACCGTAAAGAAACCCATTCCTCTGCTAACCATGCATACAACTTGGTCCGTTCGGACCTTTCCCTGCCACCATGTACATTAGGTCTAAAGGTTCACAGTTGGTCTGTAAAAAAAAGCCGTACTATCTCCCATCACATCTTGCTCCGTACTAATCGGTAATGTAAAAGTGCATTCACACCAAAGGTTTGACATAAGTGTTTCAGATCCTCTTTCTGTAGAGTCAGAGAAGCCCTGAAAGTTCATAATGAGGACAATGTCTCGTGAGATTCAATGGGATTAAAAACCAGTGAGATGCTACTCTCGAAAGCGAGTAGTATATCACACCGTCACTTGTTAGATACAGTGAAGGTGAATCGCCTCCGATACCTTGTAATGTCATGACTAGGGCTCAGACCAAAGCCCAGGCTTCTCCCTTCTATCCATCTTTGGTTTTTCCAAGACTTTATAGCCTTAGATATGTCGTTAATATTTTAATATTTTTATTATGCATCCCATACCCATCCAGGGGCGTAGTCAAAAGATTAGCAGAGGTGACATAATTGGTCAGGGACCTTGACTCCAAAGTTTTGAAAAGCTGAGTGCAAGTTCCAAAGGTATCAAACCATTCATCACAACTGTCAACACTGCAGCATCATGGGATCTTGTTACAAAGAATCTTCAACACATGTTTCCAACACTTGTGACGAAGACTACTTCGACAGTGGATGGTACCACTATGACCCCGCCTCCGCCTTCTTCACCTCACATCTCTACTAGTATTATAAGCCACTACTACGGCCCCTATGCAGGCACATTCTACAAGATTGATAGACTGAACACATACGAGACTCCAGTTGATGGAACTGATTACCTCATTCTCCTCCTCTCCTTACGCCTTCCTCTTTGTATTGGACAGAAGAATCCACTGTGTGCGAAACGTTTCCTGACTAAAGATTCCATATGCTGCATAATGTCTCATCTTCAACTTGTCGGTTTTCAAACCATTCCACACAACTGTCAGACACTGCAGCATCAGGATCTTTTTACAAGAATTCTTCAATCCTTGTTCACCCTTTGGACGAAGACCTAACTTCGACTAGTGGATGGTAACTACTATTACCCCGCCTTCCGCCTGCTTCACCCTCACATCCTACAGTATATAAGCCACTTCTACGGCCCATGCTGCACATTCACAAGATTGATGGACTAACACATCGACTCCAGGTTTGAGGACTGATTACCTCATTCATCCTCCTCACTCTTCCTTAACGCCATCTCCTTGTATTGTGGACTGAAGAAGCCTCTGTGGTGTCGAAACGTTTTCCTGAATAAAGATTCCCATATGCTGCCAAAGTGTCCTCAATCTCAACTGTCGGTTTTTCAAACCATCAATCACAACTCTCGCATCTACAGGGCCACGTGATGTGGACATGATGCTCTGAAAACAAACAGAATGCACATGTAGAAATACACAGATTTTTGCAAAAGCCTTTGACAATTGCGACCATGGTGTAATAGCGCACAGAATGGGGTGCTAAATGGCAAACAGCAAAGTGGTGAAGATGGATCTTTAATTTTCAAACCAGTCGAGATTACAAACAAAGTGGTAAACAAAGTTAAACGGAAGCTTCCCCAGTGAAGACTCTGTTCCACAAGGCACAGTACTCGCCCGCTATCCTGTTTCCCTCATCCTCATAACAGACATATACATAGATTAAACAATAGCACCTTATCATTGTTCTGCAGACGATACTAGGATCTGCATGAGACTCTCATCCATTGATGACACGATGAATCTCCCAAGACAGATATAAAACCAAGGTTTGTGCAATGGGCAACGGAGAACAATTGTGTTTCTGGAGGAAATAAATAGCAGAACAGTATGCTACAAATTTTATTCCACACACCAAGTGAAAAGTAATGTAAATGGACCTGGTGGTGGTAATGTCTGAGGATCTCAACTTTCCAGGAACACAAGCAGTGCCATATCACATCTGCGCGGAAAAGATAGATGGATAATGAGAAACATTTAAGACAAAGAGATTTCAAGCTAATGGTGATGGCTTTTTAATCGCTCTCTAGACCTGGAATACTGCAGGATTAACATCACTATTCAAGGCAGGTGAAATAGCAATCTAGTGAATGTGGCAGAAGAACCTTTACTGGCACAATAAATTCCTCAGACACCTTAACTCTGGGAACACTTGAAGCACTTGACCCTTACCACTGGAGCGCAGCGAAGAGAGATGCATCATAAACTACCCTGGAAATTCCTAGAGGACTGTCCCTAATCTGCAAACATAGAAATCACTCTTATGAATTGCAAAAGAATTTGCAGGCAATGCCATCATCCCCCCCAATGAAAATTAGCGGTAGCCATTAGTACACTACGAGAAAATACAATAAGTGTCGTGCCAAAAATGTTCAATAGCCTCCCACCAGACTAAAGGGTTGTCTTCAAGAGGGAGCTGGACATATAATCTAAAGCCAAGTGCCCTATCAGCCGGCTGGGTCGTCCGTTGGACTACGTTTCTGCCAACAGTAACAGCCTAGTTGATCTGGGACCTGATCCCACCGGGATGCCTGGTCATGGACAGGGGCCGCGGGGCGTTTGATCCCTATAATACCTTCCAGGTAGACACCAGGTAGGTCTGCCCTAAGGACTTACCCTTGTGTGAACCCCCAACACATGTGCCGCACTCTGACCGCCTATCATATACCGATCACTCGTTGTTTCCTTCGCTTCCAGATATTCTCTGAATCCTTTGTAAGTTGCTTTTTCGCTTATATTGCTTGCTCTCTAGCTTTGTTCCAGTTCTTGTGTTATACTGTGTGTGTGTGTGTGGTGTGTGAGTGGTGTGTGTGTGTGTGTGTGTGTTGTGTGTGTGTGTGTGTGTGGTGTACTCACCTAATTGTTGTTGTTGCAGGGTTCGAGACTCAGCACCTGGCCCCGCTCTTTCACTGATCGCTACTGGATCCCTCTCTCTCTGCTTCCTGAGCTTTGTCATACCTCTTCTTAAAACTATGATCTTGTTCCTGCCCTCCACTACTTCACTTGCTAGCTATTTCCACTTGCTGACAACTCTGTATGTGTGTGTGTGTGTGTGTGGGTGTGTGTGTGTGTGTGTGTGCGCGTTCATGTAAAAATTCTGAATATAACGAAAAGGTGTATATCAATGTTTTTAAGTTAATATTATAATAAAATTATTAAACACCTAAAATATATATATTAGAAGAATTTTGCTATAATAAATAAGTTGGAATATGACAGGTTAAGAAAGGTCTCAAAATATAGAATTTGGTCAAAAATTTAAACTTTTACGCCATTTTAAATACAAAAATGTCTTGAATTTGCCTAAGGTACTTTGCAACATAGAAATTCGTATCAGTTCGTCGGAAGGGCCCCCCCCCAAAAATTTGTTTAACGAACTTTCGCAATTAACCGTTAATGCCTTGAAGGTAAATACCGATGTATCCTCCATAAACAACGGTAATAATCAAACTTTCTTCATCTGATATAAATAAATATCAAAACTACTCCCTCAGGTAAACAAGGTTACACTCGAAGCTTCGTCAAAGTTCTCAGTTGAAAATATTTATTGAAATACGTATCTAAATTCCGTTAATTCAAGGCCCGGAAAATACCCGGTCAGCAATAAAAGAAAAGAAAAATCGCCGTCAAAGCTGCACAACAACTAAGATATATTTTGAATACATTATAGTGTACGTGGAAAATAATATGTATACTTTAGTACACTTCAAGACAAACATTTGTAAAACTATTAAGGTCTTTAGACAAAAAGACACCGATTTTTATGATTTTGTTTTTTCAGAAAATTATAAAGAAGCCGTATAAATGGAGAAAGCAGATGGACAGAAACATTTACATAATGTGAAGCAAAACACCGAAGATGAGGAAGTTGAGTCAACAGCGTCAGAAAAACTGGTGGATTTCAGCACCATTCATCACAAATAATTAGTGACGTAGAAGCAGCACAGCGAAAATCATAAGTTAATGACACTAACTATTTACAAAAAATAAATTTCAATCACATGTTAATATTACAAAGCATTAAAAAAATGTGAAAAAAGTAAGGTGTCCCCCATATGGATTGATACGCAAAGTGATTTTTTTTTCTTTTTTTTTTTGGGGGGGGCAGCAGAGCATAAATTTAGTTGACTTTTTTTAAAGGATAAATATACAGTGGTCCCCCGCTTTTCGTAGTTTCCCGGCAATCATAAAATTCGCCAATCATAGAGGGTATATTCGTATAAACATGGACTCGCTTTTCATAGGTTGAACTGCGCGCGTTCGTAGTTCGGTCACGGTAACGGCATACTCTACGGCGTGACCCAGGGCGGCAGCCAGTTCTGGCATTGTTTACCATTTGAAGCGACGGTCCGCCTCACTTGCACTCCAGGCGAAATCTTTCATAACTTTCCATTATTTTAATGCTTGCAAGTACTACATAAGCACCATTGCTCCAAGAAAGCTCCTAGCCAGCCTGTGGTAAAGAAGGTGAGAAAAACGATTGAATTATAAGATAACCAATCATTGAACAATATGAAAGTGGTTCAAGTGTGGCCGACCTGTCCAGGATGTATAAAAACTCCCTACACAACCTTTATGTTCCATAGTGGCCAAGAAAATTTGAAATAAAGGAAGCTGTTGGTTGCAAAGGAGTAACTATGCCTGACAAAAATGAGATCACCAGTACTGGAAGAGGTTTAGAAGTTTAAAATTGGTGGGATAACATTGTAGAAACAATAGCAGTCGATTATACACTTATGCCTTCGTTAATTGTGCAAAGCTAGGCCTTTGCATGAAGATTTGGTACAGAAATTGCCTGGAAATATTGGTGAAGTGGAGTGAATTTAAGCCATCACAAGTCTGGTTTGAGAGATTTAAGGAACTGTACTGGCATACACAGTGTGTTAGGCATGGTGAGTCTGCCAGTTTCGGACCACAAGCGGCTGAAGAATAATGTGCATGATTCCAGGAGTAACATAGAGGCTGAAGGGACTGAAATCCTGAAACAAGTGTTCAATTGTGACGAAACACCTATTGGAAGACAATGCCAATGAGGACCTTCATTACACATGAGGAAAAGGCAATGCCAGGACACAAGAGCCTATGAAAGACAGGCTGACGCTAAAGTTCTGGTGCAAATGCTAGTTGGATTTCAACGTGAAGCCATTACTAGTTACATCTGTTCAGTAAAAACAATGTTATGAAAGAGTAAATTGTGTGTGTTTTGGAAATCTAATAGTAAGCGCATTGGTCACGAGGAAATTTTCGTCCGAGTGGGTTCAATGAAGTGTTTGGCCCAATTTGAAGGATATCTCTCCTGAAAAGAAATTGGAACCAAATGCCTACTAGTAATGGACAATGCACCTGCCTCATCCTCCAAATGTTGGATGACCTAATTTTCGAGGAGTTTGGGTTAATCACCGGTAACGTTCTTGCCTGCCCCCGAATACCACTCCTCTGCTCCAAACCCATGGACCAGCAGTTTATGCAAACTTTAAAAAACTCTAACAAAAGCAGTGTTTTCACAGGTGCTTGACTGTTGACCACAGACACACACTTGACCCTAAGGAATTTTTGGGAGAGAACACTCAGCATCCTCCACTGCATAACCCCTTATAGTATGGCTTGGGAGGGAGTGACTACCCAGGACTTAGAACTCTGCCCTGGCGAAATTGAGGCCAGGATTGTGTCGACAGAGAGGGTATTTTGAAGAATTTGGGACTGACCCTAATGAGCCTATGTCTGTTGAAAAACAACTGTGGCACTGGGGAGTTCCATGGGGTTGTATGTTAGTTTGAGGATGTGGAAGAATTGGTGGAAGACCACAATGAAGAGCCTACACCCCTGAGGAGCTGCCAGAGCATCAGCAGTAAGAGCAAACACATCGCAGCTCAGAATCTTGCTGCAGAGGAGGAGGAAGAGACGATGGAATATAGGTGCCTTCTACAGAAATTAAAGAGATTTTTACTATGTGGGGTAAGATGGAAAGCTTATGGAGAAACATCACCCTAACTAAGGCTTGTTGCAAGCCAGTTGGCAACATGTACCGTGACAAAGCCTTGGGCCATTTAGGGAAGTGTAAAAGAGACGCCAGAAACTGAGCTCTCTCCCCAGTTATTTTGTAACAGGACTCCAGTGATTCCAAGGTTGTCCTAGTGGCTTTAAGAAACAGAGAAGAGAAGCATCCCCAGATAAGCAAATGGAACCTGAGGTGTTGATGGAAGGGGAATTCCCCTTCCAAACTATAAACAATCCACTCTCCCTCCTCCAGTCTCCCATACACTAAGGAAGAATCACAAAAAAGGTAAGGTTAAGCTGTTAATGTTTCATTCATCATTCCCATGTAATTGTTAATGTACTACAGCATATTTCATTTAAAATTTTTTTATTTAAATACTTCTTGGTGTCAGGAACGATTAATTGTATTTACATTATTTCTATATGGGAAAATTGATTTCGTAAAATCGTAAATTTCGTTTATAGTAACGTCACCAGGAACGGAATTACTTACTAACAACGAGTGACCAAAGTATACTAAAAACAGCATATGTGGCAAGTCAAGGTAATGTAACTGTTAAGAAGCACTGATACAAGTTGTGAAAATGTGCTGATGACTGACCCATTTGTAGGAAAAGGCAGAATAGAATATGTTTTCATATGATCTTGTTGTATCTAACTGTTATTGTCACATTTCCCGTAGCATAATTTTTTGCACAGGAGATTTATTCAACAGATGAACATATGTTTGTGGCAGTGGCTAAAAAATTCAAGTTGTGGGAAACCCCAGACTTGCGCAGAGGCAAGCAGCTTATAAATGCAAGAGAAGATTATTTGTTAACTGTGATAAAAACATTAAACAACTACCGCAGAGGCTTGTAACAAACACGAGACTACCAGAAAGAGTCTGCGTACACAACTTAAGTAAAAATAACGAATTAGAAACTGTACGATCACTGTAGAAGATATAACTGTGGTGAAGTGGGGGAAAGAAACAAGTGACATTGTGTGAGACTCTGCATACAATTATATGACGCTCCTAGTAAACACCTCGATAAAATACTGATAAGCATCACTGGAACCTCTGCTAACAAAGAAAAGCTCATCAAAGATCACCGCTTTGTTTTTGCTGTTACAATTTTTTTTTCCCCTCAAGAAGGTTGCCTTGATGTTTTGCAGAGGGGCTCTTGAATTTAGGAATTGGCTACTGTGCTCCAGTTCCCACGAATTAAGCATGAATGCCTTCCACAATCCCCCCCCAGGCGCTGAATAATCCTCCGGGTATAGCGCTTCCCCCTTGATTATAATAATAATAATAAATTTTTTTGTATTATTAAATAAAATCGGCCATTTACCACAAAGGCAGTGTGAAATACTTTCATCATCATTCACCCCATCACTGGCGTGCCTACACTACAGTTAAAAGAACTGCAACATATAAATACCCCTTCACAGCGAAGGCACTGCACTCACAACCTACAGGACTCAGTCCGCTAACCGGATTCCCTTAATCCCTTCATAAATGTTACCTTGCCACACTCCAACACACGTCAAGTCATAAAAAAAGCATTTGTCGGCACTCGCTCCACTTATGCTCGCTCTTTACGCTTGATGGAAGTCTAAGCCCCTTGCACACCACTCTCCTTAGTACCCCGTCCCTCCAACCTGTCCTAGATGACGCTATAGTGTCTTCCTTCCACTAACGAATTATAAGCTCTCTCCAAGTCATTCCTATTTGTTCCACCTCTCTACATGCCTGACGACATCTCAAAACCCCTCCTCCTCCTAATCTTAATAAACCCCTCCTCACCTCCACCTCCTAAACTCCAAGCTTCGGATTCTCTGCATTAATCACAGTGCAACATTGCCCTCAGACATCTCCACTGCCTCCAGCCCTTCTCCTTGTTGCAGCATTTGCCACCCATGCATTCTCACCCATATAAGATCGTTTGTACCAACATACTCACAGAGTGCAATGGACAAGTGAAGTAGTAGATGCAACAACACTCACACCAAGAGGCATTCTTAAGCTTCCCAGCACTCAGGCTAATGTCCTAAGCCTAGGGGTGGATTCCAAAAGCTGCTGAAGTTCTTTACTGCCTTTGCACCTCATGACAAATCGTCTGCTGCTAATGCAGCTGGCCGACACCCGTCGACCCAGTGGTTGGCGGAATATGTGTCAGCCCAAGGTGCCTAGCTTCACCTGCCCGACAGGGATAACTAAGAATCGATTCCTTTACGTCATGTCGTTCACAAATACAAAAACAGCACCGGTACTAGGACTGACCTCCCCGTTGAAACCCCGGCTCGTCTGCATCAGGTCGCCCGACTCTGACACCTCGCCACAAACCATGGACTCCCCGCTGTTGTCTTCCAGACAGTACTCCTGATCCTTTACAGTGTTTCCTGGGTATTCCCCCGCCTGGCCTCAAGCTTGTACTAATCTCTTGTGTGGGACTGTCAAACGCCTTCCTAGGAGCCCAAGAAAATGCAATCTACCCACCCCTCTCTCTCTTGTCTTACAGCGATACCCTGAGGATGGAACTCCCGTAAGGTTTGTGACACAGATTCCCCCTACCTGAAACCGTGTTGGATACGTTGATAAGCTCATTCCATTTTTTCGAGGTGTTGCACCATCTCCTACAGATAATCTTTTCCAAGATTGCATACTGTACCTGTCATGACATTGGGTTCTGTAGTTTAATGCTTCCGTGTCTGTCTTCATTTTTAAAAGAATGTCATTTTCTATAATGCTGTCTTCCATCTCATGTAGTCACCCTGTATCGATAGAAGTGTTGAAAATTGTTTTAGTGGTAACACAAAAGCGCCCACTGCTCTCTCTGCCAGGACCCAGGAGATATGTTATCAGGCCCCATCGCCATTAGGTGCTTAGCAGCACTCTACCTCGTTGTATTTATTGTGTCCAAATAGATAATGTATCGCTACCTCTCCGTCTTTCTGAAGTCCCATCCGTCTCCTCTGTGAACACTTCTTTGAATCTCATGTTGAGCTCCTTCCACATAATTTCACGGTCGTTTCTTGTGATCTCTCCTCCTACCTATCCTCAGCCAGATTACTGGTCTTACTATTGCTCTCCTTCTGATGTGGCTGTACACCAGCCATCGTGTCCAGATTTGGATTTTACTGCAATGTCAATTTCGTATTGTTGATGGCTTTCCCGTATCTTACATGTGCAATATTCATTTCTGCTCTACTACGACTCCTATCCTTATTCTCCTGGGTCATGTGCCTTCCATACTTCTTCCATTTTCTAGCACACCTTGGTTTTTACCCCACTTTACACCTTGGGTGAACCAAGGGCTCATCCAGGCTTTCTCGTATTTTCTGTTATCCTTGGGTACAAACCTCTCCTCAGCTTCCCTGCATATTCGTTGTCATATATTCCATCATCTCATTTACAGACTGACTCTGCCAGTTCTCTGTCCCACTGAACCTCGTGTAGGAAATTCCTCATGACTGAGTAGTCCCTCTCTTGTAGTTTGGTACATTCGTTTCAGCTGCCCTTCCGCTTCCCCTCCAGCTTTAATCTTCTATATATCCGCAGCTCAGAACCACGTGATCACTGGTCCCTAGGTCTTTCATATGTGATGTTCTCAATAATCTGCACTACTCAGGTGAATGGAAGGTCTGGTCTTGCTGGCTCATTTACCTTACGTTTGGTACAATGAGTGTTTTCCAGTATCGACCTCGCAATCAATATTAGCCCTCCACTTTCTGGGCCCCCATGTGCGCCTCCAGGTTCTCGCCCCAGTCGATATCCTTGTGATTGAAGTCACTCATAATCACCAGCTTTTACCCTGCTGACGCATGAGCCCTTCCGCCACTTCAGCCCAATGTATCCAATCGCTCTATTGCTCTCATCATACTCTTGCCTTGGCCTCGTACTTGTTCCTGATGGTGGGTTTATTCATCACTGTAATTACCACCTTGCACCTCCAGACTGAGTGTTCCTATTATGTAGTCGCTTGCTTCCCTCTTTTCCTCTCTTCAGCTCATAAAACTCCCATTGGTTTTTGATTAGGCAGTGCCACTCTTTACCCCTCTTTCCTGTCTTTCCCCAGGATCTGATAACAAATGAATGATACCTGAATAACATGAATGATAACAGATGCCATCTTTCCCAATGGAAATATGGCACTGTTAACATTCTTGCGAGCATGGTTTCTTCTGTGATAGCTATGATGTATCAGATAAGCTCTTTGACTCCTTTCGTGCCACTCCACCCCGCTTATCGTTTATTCCATCAGAATTGGTGTACCATACCTTCATTTCCCTCTTCAATACTGTGTTTTCTGGAGAGTCAGTTAGGGTGGGGACCTGTCAGTGTGCATAGTATTCTACAGCGTAGTGTTAGGTGATTTGTGGCTTGTGTTGGGATTTGTGCTTGGTTATGGTTTGTGGGGGTGGCTGTTGTGTGCTTGTGCTTTAGCTACTGCCGTGCTCTGGTTGTCCAATGCTGAGTTTTGCCTTGGTCTCTTTTCCTAGCCCCTCTCCCTTCTGTGTCCACTCCCTCACGCTTGTCGTTTTCTGTTCTGTTCTGTCTCGGTCCAGTGAGTGTTGTGTGTGTGTTGTACGGTGTACTCACCTATTTGTGGTTTGCAGGAGTCGAGTCACAGCTAACTGGGTTACAGGGTTCGCGTTGTAAGTGTGGGACCTAATTAAATGTTGCATAATAATTAATTCATTACAACTGTGATCAGATATAAACATGTAATTAGTTTCGTTACCATTGTAACTTGTTCAGCTAACAAGGCTTTGCAGCCCAGTCCCAGGAACCCCTAACGTCTGTAATCCTTTGACTCCCACTCCCAGCCATGGGTATGTGTTACTAACACTCACATCAAGGATGGTGTGACAACCACCCACACCATGGTATGGTGTGGCTACCACAAGCACACCATGGGTAATAGTGTGGCTACCACCCACACCCTGGGTATATGTGACTACCACCTACACCATTGGTAAGGTGTGACTACCGACCCCACCAAGGAATGTGGTGGGACAGCGCACACACACCATGGGTATAGTCTGGCCCTACCACCCACACCATGGGTATGTCTGACTTTATGTATATCTTTATCTTTTAACTCCACCCCTTTTGTAAAACCCTGGGCTTTTTATTTCCCTTACAACCCCATCTACAAATATATTAAACAACCAGGTGACCCACACACCCTTGGGAAAGGCCACTTTTACGGGGGAAAATAATTTTTCTTTTTCCTCATACTCTAACTTGACCTCACTATCCTCGTAAAACTTTTCCTGCTTTCATAACCTACCCCTACCCATACACTTAAAACATCTGCCAACTTTGCCCCCCCTTCCACCCTGTCATCGCCTTTTCCCCAAATCCAAAAAGGCCACAAAGACCTCTTTACCCTTATCAAAAATTACTTTCACTTATATGTTTCCTGTAAACACCTGTCCACCCACCCCCCCTATTTTTCTAAACCCTCCTTTTTTCATCTGCTATCCTATTCTCCGTCTTACTCTTAATTCTTTCAATAATATCTCTACCTACACTTTACCAGTATACTAAACAATTTATCCCCCCAAAATTTTTGCACCCCTTTTTTCCCCCTTTTTGCCTTTATACAAAGGAACATGCATGTTTCCTCCCAAACCCCTAGTACCTTCCCTTTTTCCATACATTTATTAAAAAATTTTCCCCAACCACTCCAAAACTATATCCCCCCTCTTTTAAAACTTTCTATCTTTTTCCCATCAATCCCGGCTGCCTTACCCCCTTTCTTTTTATACTGCCTCACGAATTTCCCGACACTCAAAAACTGGCTCTTCCTCACTCCTACAAGAGTTATTCATCCTTGCCCCTATACACGAAATCACAGCTTCCCTATCTTCATCAACATTTAAAAATTCCCAAAATATTCCCCTTCATCTTCCCAATCCCAACTCTCCATTTAATAACTCTCCTTTTTTTTTTTTTTTTTTGACTGAAAAATCCTTTTGTTCCTGGGCTTTTTTAAATTTGTTAATCTCACTCCAAAACTTTTTCTTATTTTAAAACAAAATTTTTTGAAAACATCTCACCCACTCTCTCATTTGCTCTCTTTTACATTCTTCACCACTTCTTAAGAGCGGGTCGCTCCTCCCTGTCCCAGTTACGGGCCCACATGAAAAGGTTTCTGGTCTGTAGAGGATAACAAATACAGATGTAGTATCACAGACTTTAAAAAGCTTTCGAAAAATGTGACCAGGGAAAAAACCCCAAAATGCGGGATAAAGGGAATAATGGGGAAAAGTTGGTAGAGGGTTTTTACAACTTCTTGACAAATACAACACAAAGATTACAGTAAAGAGAATAAAGCCCCCAGGCAGCCATGGTAAAAGCTCTTTTCCAAAAGGGCACAGAACTCGCTCTCATTCTATTCCTCATTTCTTTCTACACGACAGAAATTTTAAAGCATAGCTCATGTCTTCCTTTGTGGATGACACCGGATCACCATGGCAGGCCTTCATTAAAGATTTCGCGAGACTCCAAGCGGACTCAACTAAATCTTCGAAGGGCCACTCAAAACAATGTGAAGTTCAACGAGGAGAAATTCAACTACTTAGATTGGAAACTTAAGAAATTAAAATGTGTCAGGGTATACCACAAATTCTAACCATACAAGAAAAAAAGTAATGTGAAGGACCTGGAGTGATAATGTCAATGATCCCCCTTTCAAAGACCAAACAAGTTCTATTCACCACTAGAAAATGATAGGGGGATAAGGAAAACCCTTCAAAAAAAGGGGGGACCCAAAGCCCATGATGATTCTCTTCAAATCGTTTGTGTGTTCTATGCGGAATATTGTGTACACAAAGGGCCACTTCAAGGCTGTGACATTCAGCCCTGGAAGTGTACAAAGATTTTTCCGGCACACATAAGTGCAAAAGGGCACCTAAACTAGGGGAAGGGTTTAAAGGGTCCTTGTTGTATTCCCCGAATCAGGCGATAGAGATACATAAAAAATTTACACTGGAAAGGGTCATGGGGGGTTTGGGTACCAAAACCTCACACGAAAATCACTCCTTTTTGAAAGAAAAAAGACCTGCGGGAGATGCAAAACCCTCCATTGAAAAGGGGGGGCGCCACGAGTCAGTCGAGACAACCAGTAAGTGTCCGGGACCCAAGACTGTTAGTTGCCTCCCGCATACAGAGGGGATTACCAAGACCCCCCGGGCTGTCTTCAAAAGGTTTTAGACAGCACCAAATCAGACCTGCCCAAACCCGGGCTGGGGTTCGTACGTCAGCTGCGTCCCCCAGCAGTAACACCCGGTTTTTCAGACCCAATTCCTGAGGCCTGGTCTCAGACGGGCCCGGGGGGGCTTGCCCCCCCAAAAACCCCTCCGACAAACTCAAGGTAAAAAAAAACGGCAAAAGGGATTAAATTTAGAAAAGTTTAGTTTTTTTAAAAAAGCTATGGGAAAGTATTGGTTTGGAAATAGGGTTTTTGAGTGAAACAGTTGCTAGTAGGGCTATTGAAGCAAAAAACCCGGGGAAAGGTCAAATTTGGGTTTGGGATAAAACATATAAGATTGTTGGTTTGGATGGGACTTGCACGTGATTTATCAAGCTTTTGTTAGGGAGAACTAATTTGGACAAATTTCTGTTAGTGGGCTGGATTTGAAGGACCCTGCCCAGTAAGGGCCAACAGATCTTTTGCGGGTTTCCTTATTTTCTTAGTATACAATACTGACACGTTTAAAATTTTAGACATGTGCAAAACTGGGTATTTTTTTGTAGACGTTTCCCCAACCAGTGATTTATCAATGAAAATTTTCTGAGACATTTTTTGATGACAGTAGAACTAAATACAAAGATGAGGAATACCCCCGCCTTGGAGCGGTTTGAAGGCACCGTAGTTGTGAAGATCTGGACCACAGGCAAGAAGGCGGGCACTTTAACTGGGACAAGGGGGCTATGGACGGGTAGCAACAGGGCGTAGTCACGGGGAAATTCCCCCACCAGTGACGTCCCCCGCTGTCCCCTCATTCCACCTGTCCCAGTTATAAGCGGCAGCCTTCTTCCTGTTCCAGAATGATTCCAAGATTCAGGTCGTGCAGCCGCCCTGAAAAAGACGCTTCGTTTTTTGTTCTGAGCATAGCCTCAATTTCTCTTGGGTTATTTGAGTAATTTTCGACCAGAATGAAGGGGAAAATTGCTTGCAGTCACTTCGAGCCCCACCCTTTCAAGAGGGGAAAGGCGGAAAAAAAAACACATATGCATTAATGTGATCCTTTATTTACTACGTTTCGCCCCACAGGGGCTTTTTCAATCACAAAAAAGAAAGTCTGTTTGTGACTTGAAAAAGCCCACTGTTGGGGAAAAATATCAAAAAAGGATAATTTTACTGCATATGTTTTATATTTCCATTGGTCGGTATTTTAACATTTATTTCCAGGGTAAGGCGGTGCTTCTTGCTTTTCCCTCCTTCCCCCCTCCCCCCTCCTTCCCCCCCTCCTCCCCTCACCCCCAAAAATTTTCAAAATGCCCACACTAACATTCTGCTTCATTGCTATCCCTTTTAAATTTTCCCTTTTTCTTTTTTGGCAATTCGCCTTTGGGGAGTTAACACAAGGCATTTTGACCATCCGGTAGCCCATGTGTTTTTTTTTTTTTTTTTTTAAAACCGCCGATTTTGCCTTGACCCTTTCCCCCTCACTCCTCGAAGGTAGGGTACTTTGGGGGTGACCTTCTTAAACAGTGACTTAGGATGTTTTGGCTAACCTTAGGAAAGACTTTTTTGTTAAAGTAATCTTGGCATATTTCCTTCCCGGACTCTGGCACGAATACGAGTACGAATACGGCGATGACAATCGAAAAATCAAGAAGGGAAAATTTTCGAAACATTTTTTTCAAATTTAGTGTTGCTCCAAAGGTGTTTTTCAAACCCCCTAGGGGAGTACTTCTCCTTCTGAAAAAGAGTTAATCCAACTCTTAAGCAGGACGTTCTTGATAAATTAAGACTGTTTTTATCGCCCCAAATTTCACCGAAATTATCAAGCACAACGAAATGTGTTTTTTGGCGAGAATTAACTTTTTGAGGAGAACCCTGGAGGAACTTGTTGCAGACTTTAATCAGGGAATTCTAATTTAAGGTTATCCAAGCACAACATTCTCTAAACCTGCCACAACCAGGGAACATTTAAAAATTAATATTTGAGTCCCCTGAAGCGCCAAACTTAGTCAAAATGGTTTCAAATGTTTTGGCACCAGATGTACCCGACCAAAACTCTCTTTAAAGGTTGTCAGTGTTAAAAAATGTTTTTTAAAAGTTATGCATTTGGCCATACCACCAAAAATGCAGTAGCCAATCAGATTTGCGGGGATTTGCCTGTAAGCATTCTTTTCGAGATTGCCATAACAAAAACTAAGCCCAAATGTCCCTTTGCATTGGGAAAAAACCATGCTTTTCCCCTATCTGTATGAAGGAAAAAGGGAATACAGAAAATTTTCTAAGACCCCCCCCCAGGCCCTCCAACTATTCCCAGGATTCCTTCCCAATCTTCTGGATATAGTGGATCCTCAGACTTTTTTCAAAACCGGGTTTCCCAAGTTTGGACTTCGTCCCTCTTGGGGTCCCCAATCTAACCCTCACCTACAACAAACACGCCCAAGGTTTATCCACATCCCCCTGTCTCAGGGGTCCCTCACCCCGGGGATATCGAGAGCTAACTAAGTACATGTTGGCCAAGGACAAAACAGGTGGTGATATCAACCTGCCTTTTTTTTATAATTTGCTAAGGGCTAAAGGGGTCAGTCCCCTTACAATCCCAGACAATGTTAAATTTATTTTGGCCCCCCCCCAAATTTGGAATATGTACCCAAATCACCCCTACAAATAGCCTATTCATCCCTTGTTCAGGGCTCACCTGCCTCGCATACCCAGGTTTTCAACTCCTCTCACCCCATGAGTCAATACCTGCCCTAACCGCCATAAGATTGGTGCTTTTTCTTTCCCCTATTTTTAGCTGATCCCGTTGAACAAGAACAGGAAATTTCTCAGGGTACTTCACCTGGCCACCAAATTTTCCCCTTTGGAGCCTCCCGGTCTCACTTTTACACTCATTTGTTTCTGCTTCCCGTAAATGGGGTATCACACCTCATTTTCTGATGACTAATGCTTTTGTTGCTTCTTCTTCTTCTTAAAGTTCGCCGTATTTCCCCCCCGGCCTTTTCCAATGGGGGCCCGGGCCCTTGCTCCCTCTTTAGGGATTTGAGACCCAAGTCTCCCCTGGGGGGGAGGCACAAGTACCCCCTCATCTTTGGCCAACTTCCCAAGGCCTACCACAAGCAGGCCTCTCTGGTCTGCCATCCCCGCCCCAAAGGCAAATGGGAATGACGTCTTATAGAAAGGCTCGGGCCCCTTCTCCCGATCTTGTTCTTTTTCTCTTCTTATTCTTAAGACCGTTCTGTTTATATTACCAACCCAGTGAGGTTGGGGACACTGTTAGTACCAACAAATACTTAAATTTCCCTCCTCCCTTTACGAGTCTAATAGGGAGAGTGTGTATTTTAAAAATTGTGATGTTACTTCAGACTTCAGACCGAAGTACAGCGCGAAGTGAAAAAAGTAATGGGGATTACAATTTTTTAGTTAATGTTTACATTCTTTAAAAAACCTTACCTCCTTTAATTGAACTACATATTTTTAACCCGAGTTATCCCCCGAATGAGACAGCGCGGGGTTAACAACATACAAATTTCGTGGTTACCTTTTCGTGAGAAATCTAGAGGACCCAATAGTGGTGGGCCCTCAGGGAAAATGTCTCATTTCATTACCCCTTTTTCACTTTGCACCTGACAGTCATAACACTTCCCACCTTAAATCCGCTTTTGATGTACCAACCGACATTAAAAAATTTGTGAACTTGCCAGAATGGATGTTGGAAATGCTTCTCTGCTATTTAAAGTTCTGTCCAACAGAAAGTCGCTGTTTTTCCAGGGGCAAAAGA
>NW_026507358.1:0-15954 GCF_026875155.1 Cherax quadricarinatus
TGACTATAAAAAGGCCTTGTAGTAACGTTTCTCAAACAGAAACTCACCAAGATTCTTATCCGCTGGAGGTCATCTAAGCAGCTATTGAAAAATGGAGATTTTCTTGTACGTTGTTTTCCTGAGTGTCCCTTTAGTGTCCGGGCATTACTACAAAGAGACAAACTGCTCACCGATCACGCTATACGTCCTGCTACCAGCACTGTCTTCGACACAGTCGATAAATATGCCACCTCATCATTGGTACAAAGTGATTACCAAGAAGTTGCAATTGACATTCCTTATTTTGAACGTTCGGTCTACGTTGACAAGGTTGCAGTAACTGTCTTTCCTGATCCAAAGTTGCTGACGCAGACCGTTTACTTAACCTTTACTGACTACCAGAAAAAGGAAGAGATTCATCGAGAAACAAACTTGTCACCGAATCTATTTACGTCTCCTTAACGAAAGTGATCACCGATGTCTCCACCATCACCCAGACAGCCCTTCATCCACACAGTATCACAGAAACTTCGACCCATGTTGTCCTGGAAACTACGTTCAATAATAGGACCATCACTGAGACAACATCTGAATATTATTTCACAGAGACAATACAGGTAACATCCATCCACACTGTCACCAAGCAGCAGACGGTTGCGCCCCTGGTAACACACACAGTGACCACTTCTGCAGAGCAGCCAGTGACATCTTTCGTCACTGTCACGAAATTTTTCTCTGTCACCTCCTGTTATGATGCAGAAACTAGCTATGTTCATTAATTATACGTTGTTGGACCTTCATAATAAATTTACAATTTAGTTCTATGAGTTTTCCTTACATTTTCTTTTCATTAATTTTATAAAATCACATTGAGTACCTCTGAGAAGACTGAAATAAAAGTGACAGCTTACGGAATAGGAGGTATAATGAGTTTTCATTAATGAGATCAAATATGAATGGACACCGGTCACAAGAGACGTCCCAAAAGCATCATAATTTATATCGATGTCCTTGGCGAAGCAATATCAAGTGACACGAGGAAACTTGCCGAAATCAGAAATTGACAGAATAAACCATACCACGGGCGGAGATAGAACGTGGTATGGTATGGGAGATGCAGTTTAGAGGGAATGAAAATAACTTGTAGATTTTAAGTAGGTGATTTAGAGCTTGTACTTACCGTATGTGAAAAGAAACTTCTATGTCAGAAATGTCAGGATTGTTTTTTGAAGCAGTTTGTGACATAGCCTACAAGGGTAAATAACCTGCTTGACTTGGTTTTGCAACACAAGGAGACCCTTGTTAGTAATTTAGAAATTACATAGGAACTCGGCACAAGCCATCACAAATCAATTACCTTTAGCATTGAATGGAAGTATGATAGAAGGGATAATTTAGTACTGGTCCCAGATTTTCGCTTAGCAGATTACAATGGGCTTAGTGAACACTTTTCATCAGCATGACAGCTTTCTTAACGCAATAACATTTATCTCATATAAGGAAATTAGATCGAATAGAAATGCCCCAAAATGGATGAATAATAGGCTCAGATATCTTTTAGGACAGAAAAAAGGAATTTACGGTCATTAAGAGGGACGTTAAGAAGGGGATAAGAAAAACTAAACGGGACTATGAAATTAAAGTTGCTAGGGATTCGAAAGCTAACCCAAAAAGCTTTATCCAGGTTTATTGAACAAAAGTTAGACATAAGAGAGGTCCCCTTAAAAATAACTCTGTGCATCTCTCTGACAAGGAGGGTGAAATGTACTCTATTCTTAATGATTATTTTCTCTCAGTTTCCACTCAGGGAGACACTAACAATATCCGAGTAATTATTTTTTTAGTGTGCCTGATGATGACAAATTCTTAGATGAATGGAATAGGAGGTATAATGAGTTTTCATTAATGAGATCAAATATGAATGGACACCGGTCACAAGAGACGTCCCAAAAGCATCATAATTTATATCGATGTCCTTGGCGAGGAAACTTGCCGAAATCAGAAATTGACAGAATAAACCATACCACGGGCGGAGATAGAACGTGGTATGGTATGTTTGCAATCGTGTCATTACGATCTCGTGAGTCATTAACAGAATGATTAAATCTGAGGAGGTTTCCACTGAACTTCGAGAAAATTTGGAGATGCAGTTTGAGGGAATGAAAAAATAACTTGTAGATTTTAAGTAGTGATTTAAGCTTGTACTTTTACCGTATTGAAAAAGAAACTTCTATGTCAGAAATGTCAGGATTGTTTTTTGAAGCAGTTTGTGACATAGCCTACAAGGGTAAATAACCTGCTTGACTTGGTTTTGCAACCCAAGGGACCCTTGGTAGTAATTTAAAATTACATAGGAACTCGGCACAAGCCAATCACAAATCAAATTACCTTTACATTGAAATGGAAGTATGATAGAAGGGATAATTTAGTACTGGTCCCAGATTTTCGCTTAGCAGATTTACAATGGGCTTAGTGAACACTTTTCATCAGCTGACAGCATTCTTAACGCAATAACATTTATCCTCATATAAGGAAAATAATCGAATAGAAATGCCCCACAATGGTGAATAATTAGGCTAAGATATCTTTTAGTGACAGAAAAAAGGAAATTTAACGGTCATTACGAGGGACGTTAAGAGAGGGAAAGAAAAACTAAACCGGGACTATGAAAATTAAAGTTGCTAAGGGATTCGAAAGCAAACGCCAAAAAGCTTTATCCGGTTTATTGAACAAAAGTTAGACATAAGAGAGGTCCCCTTAAAAATAACTCTGTGCATCTCTCTGACAAGGAAGGGTGAAAATGTACTCTATTATTAATGATTATTTTCTTCTCAGCTTCCCACTCAAGGGAGACTTAACAATATCCAGTAAATTATTTTTTTAGTGTCCTGATGAGACAATCTAGATGAAAGTTCCGAGAACCGACATGTTGATAAATTAGACAACGTGTGCAAATCTGGGTATCTTTATTGAGGAAACGGTTTCGCCAGAAAAAAAAATGGGGGGGGGGGGGGGGGGGGGGGGGGGGGGAAAAAAAAAAAAAAAACACAGTGGCTTATCAGTCATACAAAGAGGAATGGTAATGGTGATACCGACAAGATGTGGAAAAAGAACACTTTATGTACAGTTTCAGGACATATATTAAAGGAAACGTTTCGCCACAAGTGGCTTCTTCAGTCCTAATACAGAGAAAAACTAAGAAAACACACATGTAATATAGTGGCTAGAGTCCCCTGGTGAGGTGCGCGGTGGGTAGAGGTGGTAGTAGTAGTAGAAGTAGTAGTAATGGAACTAAGAGGTGAGGCTAGAGAGGGACCTGCTGCATCAAGTAACACCAGATCCCAGATGGTTAATATCCTCTTGCTTATTAATTTTGAAATACTGTAATCTACCGGATTTTTGCTATATAGTGTTACTGACAGAAATTAGTGCAGCTTCAATGCATTTTCTCCGTCTTAAGTCGTCTTCTTTAATAACTAGTTTTGCTTCATTGAATTTCATGAGGTGTCCAACATCGTCTCTATGTTGAACACATGCGTTTTTGCGGTCATCATTTCTGCAAGCATTTTTGTTGAAGATTGAGACACTTATGCAGCATATGGGAATCTTTATTCCTGAATAAAGATTCCCATATGCTGCATAAGTGTCTCAATCTTCAACTTGTCGGTTTTTCAAACCATTCATCACAAGCATTTTTGTGTTCTGCTATCCTAATGTCCAGAGTTCTGGCTGTTTCCCCTGGCACAAGTGCAGGAATCTACACTATACCATGTGGGGGGTGTGACAAAGTATATGTAGGGGAAACAGCCAGAACTCTGGACATTAGGATAGCAGAACACAAAAATGCTTGCAGAAATGATGACCGCAAAAACGCATGTGTTCAACATAGAGACGATGTTGGACACCTCATGAAATTCAATGAAGCTAAACTAGTTATTAAAGAAGACGACTTAAGACGGAGAAAATACATTGAAGCTGCAATAATTTCTGTCAGTAACACTATATAGCAAAAATCCGGTAGTTACAGTATTTCAAAATTACTAAGCAAGAGGATATTACCCATCCTGGGAACTGGTGTTACTTGATGCCAGATGGTCCCTCTCTAGCCTCACCTCGGCAATATAAACACAAATGCAGTATAATGTGATCCTTTATTGACTACGTTTCGCCCACACAGTGGGCTTTTTCAAGTCACAAACAGAACTGTTTGTGACTTGAAAAAGCCCACTGTGTGGGCGAAACGTAGTCAATAAAGGATCACATTATACTGCATTTGTTGAAGATTGAGACACTTATGCAGCATATGGGAATCTTTATTCAGGAAACGTTTCGCCACACAGTGGCTTCATCAGTCCAATACAAAGAGGAAGGCGTAAGGAGAGGAGGAGAATGAGGTAATCAGTCCCTCAACCTGGAGTCGATGTGTTCAGTCCATCAATCTTGTAGAATGTAGAGCATAGGGCCGTAGACGTGGCTTATATACTGTAGTGAGGTGACGTGAAGCAGGTGGAGGCGGGGTCATAGTGGTACCATCCACTAGTCGAAGTAGGTCTTCGTCCAAAGGTTGAACAAGTGTTGAAGAATTCTTTGTAACAAGATCCCATGATGCTCCCAGTGTTACAAAGAATTTTTCAACACTTGTTCAACCTTTGGACGAAGACCTACTTCGACTAGTGGATGGTACCACTATGACCCCGCCTCCACCTGCTTCACGTCACCTCACTACAGTATATAAGCCACGTCTACGGCCCTATGCTCTACATTCTACAAGATTGATGGACTGAACACATCGACTCCAGGTTGAGGGACTGATTACCTCATTCTCCTCCTCTCCTTACGCCTTCCTCTTTGTATTGGACTGATGAAGCCACTGTGTGGCGAAACGTTTCCTGAATAAAGATTCCCATATGCTGCATAAGTGTCTCAATCTTCAACTTGTCGGTTTTTCAAACCATTCATCGCATACTGCATTTGTGTTTATATTGCCATTGTGTCGGTATTTTATACCATTTATTTCCACCTAGCCTCACCTCCTTAGTTCCATTACTTCTACTACTACTACTACTACTACCACCTCTACCCACGCATCACCTCACCTGACTCCTGCCACTATATATAGGTGTTTTCTTAGTTTTCTCTGTATTAGGACTGAAGAAGCCACTCGTGGCGAAACGTTTCCTTTAATAAATGTCCTGAACTGTACATAAGTGTCTTTTTCCACAGTCCATACAAAGGAGAATCTTGAAGAACAGGAGGAGAATGAGGTAATCAGTCCCTCAACCTTGAGTCGATGTGGTCAGTCCATCAGTCTTGAATTGAATGCGGGATACGTGCTGAGAAGGAGCTTATAAACCGTTGGCAGGAGAGGTGCAGAAGTCATAGGTCGTGTAACATTTGTTCAATGTTGAAGTAGGTCGTGCCCAAGAATTAGGCAAGCGAAGAATTCCCAAGTATTAAGATCCCAAGAAGTTGCAGTGTCTGACAGGTTTGTAGATGAATGG
Source organism: Cherax quadricarinatus (assembly GCF_026875155.1). Taxonomy (NCBI): domain Eukaryota; kingdom Metazoa; phylum Arthropoda; class Malacostraca; order Decapoda; family Parastacidae; genus Cherax; species Cherax quadricarinatus. Next base: position 5,481 of record NW_026507358.1, read on the forward strand.
TTCAGAGAACCGACATGTTGATAAATTAGACACATGTGCAACTCTTGGGTATCTTTATTGAGGAAACGTTTCGCCACACAGTGGCTTCATCAGTCCATACAAAGGAGAATCTTGAAGAACAGTCCCTCAAGGTTGAGGGACTGATTACCTCATTCTCCTCCTGTTCTTCAAGATTCTCCTTTGTATGGAGTGAGAGGGGCTGGATTTGAGAGGGACCTGACTTCTCAACATCTGAGTTCTTACCTCTCCTAGTGGCCTACGTCTCACCTCTTGGCGCTATAAAAAGCTCCATCCTGTCACTTCTTCTCCATATTGTTTCATACTATGGAACAATGCTCTTCTCCAGACTGAGGGACTGACCACCTCAAAACTTTAAGGGTGATGGACTGATTACATCGTCTTCAAGTATCTTCTGCTTCTATCAACTTTTCTGTACTTGACTGAAGAAGCCTACTGTGTAGGCGAAACGTTTCATAATAAAGATACCTAACTGTTGCATATGTGTCTTACCTAACAATCTGTCGGTAATTTTTATACCATTTTAATGTTCAATTCGTCAGACACTGTGTTGCAGTGTCATGTCAGACACTGCAACACAAGGGTACTTGGTACAGACAATCACTTCGACAACCTCTACTATGAGGAAGGCTGGGTTGAGAGGTACATGCCCTCCCAAAACAACCTACGTCTCATCTCTCCTGGCACTATATAAAGCCCCAATTCGTCACTTCAACTCATATTGTTTCAAGACAACGGAGACAATGCTCTTCTCCAGACTGAGGACCTGACCGCCTTCAAAACCTTTAAAGGGTGAAGGACTGATTACATCGTCTTCAATATCTTTCTGCTATCTATCAACTTTTCTGTATCGACTGAAGAACCTACTGGTAGGCGAAACGTTTCGAAATAAAGATACCTAACTGGTTGCATGTGTCCTTACTAACAATCTTTCGGTAATTTTAACCATTTTAATGTTCATTCAGTAATAAAGTTGTAGACATTTACTTTAACAATGGTTCAATTCTGTCATGCACTGCAACACAAGGGTACTTGGTACAGACCATCAACTTCGACAACCTTCTACTAGTGAGAACGCTGGGTTTGAGAGGGACCGCCCTCCCAAAGCAACCTACGTCCCATCCTCCTGCACTATATAAAGCCCATTCTGTCCCACTTCAACTTCATATAGTTTTCAAGACACGGAAAACAATGCCTTCTCCAACTGAGGACTGTCCACCTCAAAAAACTTTAAGGGTTATGGACTGATTACATCGTCCTTCAAGTATCTTCTGCGTCTATCAACTTTTCTGTAACTCGACTGAAGAAGCCTACTTGTAGGCAAACGTTTCGAAATAAAGATCTAACTGGATGATATGTGTCCTATTACCTAACAATCGTCGTATTTTATACCATTTTAATGTTTCATTTCTGTCAACTCTGCAACACAAGGGTATCTTGTTCAACCATCAACTTTCGACAACCTCTACTATGAGAACGGCTGGGTTTGAGAGGGACCTGCCCACCCAAAGCACCTACGTCTCACCTCTGGCACTATATAAGACATAAAACGAAGGAACACTGCAGAGGCCTACTGCCCATGCGAGGCAGGTCCAAGTCTCCTACCGCTAAGGCCAAATGCACCCAACCTAGTCAGGTCAAAGTCACATTGACTTAAGGGCGGTAACAGGCAACCGACCTGTTAGCAGAAGCCTACGAGTTCTAACTCACACTCCACCCACATCTACTCATGTATTTTATCCAACCATTTTTAAAGCTACACAACGTTCTGGCCTCTATAACGGTACTTGGGAGTTTGTTCCATCCATCCACAACTCTATACCAAACCAGTACTTTCCTATATCCTTCCTGAATCTGAATTTTTTCGCAACTTAAAAAAACCATTGCTGCGATTCCTGTCTAGGCTAGATATTTTCTGCACACTATTTACATCCCCTTTATTTTATTCCTGTCTTCCATTTATACACCTCAATCATATCCCCCCTAATTCTACTCTTTCTAGAGAGTCAGTTTCAGGGCCCTTAGTCTTCCTCATAGGAAGGTTTCTGATACATGGGATCATCTTTGATCATTCCTCCTTTGTACTTTTCCAGAAGAATTTTATATCCATTCTGTAATACGGTGACCAAAACTGTGCAGCATAATCTAATGAGGCCTAACCAGGATGTTAATAGAGTTGAAGAACAACCTGAGGACTCCTATTATTTAGTCTTCTTGATATGAAGCCCCAAGGATTCTATTAGCTTTATTGCGAACACTTTATGCACTGTTGTCTTGGTTCAGATTACTGCTAACCAGGACCCTAAATCCTTTTTCGTCAATCCGTAATATTAAGATCTACATTATTTAGTTTATATGTGGCTTGGTTATTGTCCTGTCCAATCCATTTAAACTTTGCATTTGTCTATATTAAACTGCACTGCCACCTTCTCCCGACCACTGCATCAGTCTATTCAAATCTTCCTGGAGTGGCTCGAATGTCCTCGTCAAATGAATTCCCGACGGCCGTATTTTGGTGTCATCGGCAAACTTGCCGATGTCGCTCTTTATGCCCCATCTATGTCGTTTTATTTAGATTGTGAACAGCAGGGGGCCCAACACAACCCTTTGGAACAAACCGCCGTGACCGCCTTCCCCACTCTGATTTCTCCCAAATATGCAACTCTCTGCAGCCTATTTGTCAACCAACTTCTATCCAGGAAAAAATTTTCCTCCTCCTATTCCATGTGCTTTAATTTTCTCTCAATAGTCTCTGATGTTGGGACCCTGGTCAAAAGCCTTACGCAGTCCATATACACATATCATATTCATTACCATGATCACCTCCTCAAATACCTTAGTGAAAAAAGTTAATAAATTCGTAATGGCAGGAAGCCCCCCTTTGTAAAACCATGCTTGAATTCGTTGATTAATTTATGCTTTTTCAAGATGGCTACAACTGCCTCGGCAATTTATTGATTCCCATTGGTTCTATAGTTGAATCTAAGGGGACCTGTCACCTGTTTTGAAAATAGGTATCACATTTGCCATTTTCCACTTATCTGGGCACCATGCCAGTTTTGTAGTGATATGTTAAAAGATTAGCCAAAGGTGTGGCTAAGCTCCTCTTTACATTCCTTTAGAACCCTTGCATATCAGTTAACATAATAAAATTAGAGACATAAGAAAGGAGAACACTGCAGCTGGCCCTGTTGGCCATACTAGGCAGTCCTTTACATTCATCCCACTAACAAACATTTGACGCTACCCAATTTTTTCAATGCAACCCAAGAATAAGCTCTGATGTGCAAGTCCCACTCAAATCCAACCCTCCCCACTTCATATTGTATCCAACCTAAATTTGAAAACTACCCAAAGTCCTAGCCTCAATAACCCAACTATGATAACTGTTCCACTCATCTACTACCTATTCCAAACCATACTTTACTATGGTCCTTTCTAATCTAAACTTATCTAATTTAAATCCATTACTGCGGGTTTCTCTCTTGGAAGATATCCTCAAGACCTTTGTTTAATATCCCCTTTATTTAATAACCTATCTTCCACTTTATACACTTCGATCAGGTCTCCCCTCATTCTTCTTCTAAACACAAGTGAAATGTAACTTAAGAGTCTTCAATTTTCTTCATAAGGAAGATTTCTAATGCTATGTATTAATTTAGTCATCCTACGCTGAATGTTTATCTAACGAATTTAGTCCATTCTGGTAATATGGAGACCAAATTGAGCTGCAATAATCTGGGGAGCCTTACCTAAGGATGTTATATAGCTGCAATATGACCTCTGGACTTCTGTTGCTTACATAAGAACATAAGAACATAAGAAAGGAGGAACACTGTAGCAGGCCTGTTGGCCCTTACTAGGCAGGTCCTTTACAATTCATCCCATTAGACAAACATTTGACCTGTTGTTTAGGTAAGACACATATGCAACAGTTAGACACTTTATTCCGAAAACGTTTTCGCCTACAACAGTAGGCTTCTTCAGTCGAATACAGAAAAATATGCAAGGAACAGTAGAGATGTGTAGACGATGTAATCTGTCCATCACCCTTTGTAGTCGTAGATTGAGGTTGTCAGTCCCCTCGCCCTGGAGAAGTTCAGTTCCATAGTCAGAACTATCTGAGATCAATCGCAAGTTGCGGAGACATAAATACTGTCGGAAGGAGAGGTGCAGAGTAGTAGTATATAGTAGTAGTAAGAGTAGTGAGAATGTGACCACTGAGAGGTCATATCCCCTCTCAGATCCACTCCTTCTCCACTTGAAAAGCTTGTCCAAGGTGTTTTCTATACCAAGATGCCATGTGTTGCAGTGTCCTGACAAGATGAACATCAAAATGGTATACAATACCGACAGGTTGTTAGGTAAGACACATATGCAACAGTTAGACAACTTATTCCGAAATCGTTTTGCCTACACATTAGCTTCGTCAGTCAATACAGAAAATAGGCAGGAACAGTAGAGATTGAAAGACGATGTAATCAGTCCAACACCCATGTAGTCGTAGAATTAGGTTGTCAGTCCCGTCGGCTGGAGAAGTTCGTTCCATAAGTCAGGAACTATCGAAGATCAAGCTACCGTGCGGAGACTTAAAATACTTGTCGGAGGAGAGGTGGCAGAGTAGTAGTAGTAGTAGTAGTTGTAGTAGTAGTAGTAGTGAGAATGTGACCACTGAGAGGTCATATCCCTCTCAGATCCAACCCTTCTCACTTGAAAAGCTTGTCCAAGGTGTTTTCTGTACCAAGAGGCCATGTGTTGCAGTGTCTGACAAGATTACATCAAAATGGTAATAAACAATACCGACATGTTTTTTAGGTAAGACACATATGCAACATTAGACAACTTATTCCGAAACGTTTCGCCTTTCACATAGGCTCTTCAGTCGAATACAGAATAGGCAGTAACAGTAGAGATGTGAAGACGATGTAATCAGTCCATCACCCTTGTAGTCGTAGAATTTGAGGTTGTCAGTCCCTCGGCCTGGAGAAGTTCAGTTCCATAGTCAGGAACTATCTGAAGATCAAGCGACAGTGCATTACGAAAATCCATTGACACACTCTCATTCACACGGAGTTCGACTACCTTTTCAGAAGATACATATGGTCTTCTACCGAAAAGAAGAGGTCACGATGCTCCATGAACACGACGGAGGACTCAGATTTGGAAATGTGGGGCGAAATTCTAGCGAAGAAGTTGCGAGAGGAAGAGGAAGATCCTGTTCACATTGTAGCAGATCTGACAGTCCCAACCATGGAGCCAGCGACAATAGAAACAAGTGCGGAAATAAACACCGCACCCACGAAAACCAGAGGATTGAACACTGTTGTACAATGAAGAAGATGCCCGTCCTCCCAAGGAGCAGGCAAAAAAAAAAAAAAAAACCATGCTCAACCACCTTGGCAATTCAAGTGAAGTCTTTACGGGGACCACAGAACCCCCTATGGGTTTTTTCATAACCTGAATCGCGACACAACCTGAAGTTCAAGAATGGTTCAACTGAGGGTAGAATCCAATATGACCCTCCTCTACAAGGAAATGTATAATACCACCTTTGAAGAGAGGTCATGGAGACAGATCGCTCATTCACCCTGGAGGAACTGGACTCTCACGGCAGAATATCACCAAGGGTGTAGTGAAGCGAACCCGCTGATGGATGCCATGAGTCATAGCAGCTCATTCCAGTGTGGTGTCAGCTCAAACGACTGCAAGCAAGAACGCAGTCAACGCACCGACCCCTACAGGTTCCTCATTCAGCATGTAGACCACACTGCCATCCCAGCTAGAACCTCGTCCTTGGGGCCAGGTACGATGTCAGGACCTTCACAGCATAACCAGTTTCGCAGTTTTCAAGTGTCAGCGTTTATGGACACCCTGGGTGCACTATGGTCCCGAACAGAAGTAATCGCGGTGTCTGCAGCCAGCACAACCCTACCGAGGAATGCATCACCAAGCTGAAAATGCATCGCCACCCACTCCAAATGCCCGAACTGCAGGCAGAAACACCATGCTGAATCCTCGATGGCCCCGAGAGCTCGCCAGAATTCAAGAAGTCCTGGAAGGACGCCAAAAACTCGGCAACAGGCTACGACGGATCTCAAACGATGGGTGGCAGAGAACCCTGCCATATCAGCAGATCTCTCAGCAGCTAAACCAAGTCAATGCCCAGGAATTCCAACCCTAAATGCCTCAACCAGCGTCAAGGTAAAGAACCTCCTGCAACCCCTACCTCAGGACGAAGAAACAGAAACAAGAGGAACAGGAGGCAACAACAGGGTGCAAAATCGGTCAATGCGATCAGCAAGGCTTGCACTAAACGAGCCCCCACCGGCCATAGCACGACAATCGCAGGCACTCCTTACCGGCACAGGCGCTGTTGCAGACTCAACTGCACTCTTCACCAGTCGATTCCCGCTACTCAACACCTGGTATACAGCAACAGACCACGGTTGCATACAATAAGGAAGAAATCCAAAACCTCAGCAGTCCCTACAGACCACAGCAGCCCAGATAATAACACACTGTTTCGAACCCATCACCAAAGCAGGGAGGCCCTCACCAGGGAGGATCTCGGTAAGGCACTCATCAAGGTTTTTCACGGATCTTATTTTGCAACACAATCAACTCCACGGAACAAAAGAGCCATTCCGGCAGATGGGTCAGTACTCTCCCTCCTGAGAGTGGTGCTATTCCTGACCGAAGAGGAGAAAGAGGATGCCATGAATTTGCAGGTTTCCTCAGAGCGGGCAGGGACTCAGTCTCCAGCTCAGGATACAACAGCATGGAATACCTCTGGGCCAAATCCACCCTCAAGGTTCTACATGGAACATTCAGGCCCCTGAGAGGCCAAACATGAACCTCTTGCTGGAGGCAGTAATTCGGGATCGGGTTTGACATCGCTTGCTTCAAGAAACTCTGACTGTCCCGACTATGTGCCCAAGACTACCCCCGTTTTGCTGGGTATTTTCGGCACATGGACCTCGGCATCACTGCAGAGGCACAGCTGTATTGTATCCCAATACAATACCTCACGAGTTATAGCCAAACCCTTGGACTGTGGGGCGGATTCGAGGTGGCACAGGCCATCCTGTGCTCATACCTGGGGCGCCCATTACCAACTATAACATCTACAAGAACCCAGACAACACCACCTCGACATTGCAGAGCACCTCGCACTAGCACGCACTGAGTGTATTATTGTGGGTGGAGATTTCAACGCACATTCACCCTATCTGCACTCTCATCAGCAACCAATGCTGCTGGCAGACACAAGCAATGCTCCTACACGATATACCAGAGGTAAAGTTGCTAAACAATGGAGACCCCACACACCTGTTTGTGGCTGCTCGACCTTACCTTCGGTCAAACAACTTCGCAGCAGGAGCCACATGGGAACTCATCCTCACCTTGTCAGTGACAACTTTGCAGTGATCACCACCTTCAACATCAACAGGCTCCCAACAGTTGTGCTGCCTCCTAGATGGGACGTAAAGAGGGCAACTGGCAGGTGTTCCAGGATTAATCTTCATACTTACTGGTGGTCCACATACTCTCTATTCTGAATACTGTGATACGGCTGAACAGAGCTATCACATGGTTCTCATCCAGGCAGCAGAGTTGCGCAATCCAAAAGAAGTCCCGCAGGACGCACATCACAAAGAGACTGGTGGTTCTAACAACGACCGAGGTGCGGGAGCAGAACCAACGCAATCAATCTTTTAGTAGAGGAAGCTATACACAGGCGTAACCTACGCAGAGAACAGAATACTCTGAGAGCCTTGTGCACATGCCCGCAGAATCTCTCTAAGAGTAAAAAACTGAGAAATGGCGAGTGGTGTCTCAACAGTTCGGCGGCATCATCACCACCTTATCTGAGATATGGGGCATCTCAACATAGCAACTGGCAAGAGCAAGCGCGAGCCCACCAATTCACACCCGAAACCATCCCAGTAAGCATAGAAACTAGTGGAGCTTTTCACTTCCAGGGGAGCCCTCCACCCAGCTCCCACAGGAATTTCATCCGGAAATACAGACGGATCTTCTTCTCTGCCACAGCGCCAGCTAACGATACAAGCTGCATGTGAGTCGGAAGATGTTACTGATGTAGACCTCACGGACTTGGGAACTGTTCCGACGTTGCCATTAAGAACACAGTGACAACTGGCCCCCGGGCCATCCGATGGTGTGACGTACTCCATATTGGCACGGGCTGGGCAGAGTGATGGGAGGTCATACTAGACGTCATTACCAAGTCCGTGAGGGCCAGGACACTTCCCAGCAGCTTGGAAAGAAAAGGCTACAATCGAAACCAATTTCGGCAAAGCCCAAGGACCCATGAAGTAAGAGACCCCATATCGCTGACCAGCTGCTTAGCCAAGACTGCTGAGAGGATGGTGTTAAACCGCCTCCTATGGAAACTGGGGGACCCTCTCATCCCATCACATATTTGGCTTCACCAAAGGAGTGGAACAGAGCAAGTGCATTAACCACTCTACTAAGCCAGCTGATTGCTGATTTAGCAACAAAAAACCTAGTATCGTCGTCTACCCACTCGACCTTGAGAAGGCATTTAGCTGGCCACCCCACAAAGCAATTTCTGGCAATACTAACTAGCTCGGAAGGGAATCAAAGGACGCCCTCCCTGGCCTGTATATAGTCCAACCTTAGGGGCAGGCAGGCCTGTGTCAGCTTTCAGTGGACACTACTCTTCCTTTTAAAACCCATGGAAACGGTACGGCCAACAAGGGAGGTTTGCTCCAGTCCAAACCTGTTTAAACATCCTTATGCAGGAACTTTTTACTTCCCTTTCATAGTGGTACACACACTCCCAGCTATGCTGATTAACTCACTCGTAGTGAATGGGAAAGGCAATTAGAACGACAGGCTCAGAGTAGCTTTGGGACCTAATTACGCATCTTGCAAGGAACTAGGCCTCAAGATCTCGGCCGAAAAATCTCTTGCAATGATGTTCAAGGGACCAGATCCTGTGAATAGATTACGTATTCAGGATATAGAACTTGAGTGCAGAGCGCAGTGTACCGCCATCCATCGGCTTCGTTTGGGCTTTCCCCTGCCAAATGATGGTAGAACAAGGCTGAGGAGGAGATGTGCCAGTACTGTCAGCACGTTGTCCAGCGGCCCCTAACACACTATCTTCTGGAGTGCGAAGTTACTGAGACGCTCCGCAGGCAACTAGGAGTGATATTCCCTCCCGAAGAGGACCCAGAGATGACTGCGGCCACACTAGTGTACCATGGAGTCAACGAACCAGACAAGCTGTTACCTGTGATAACGACATATCCTCCTCCTCGCTAGTGTCCACAGTTAGGAGTACATACGGTGTTGTCGCTTATGAGATGCACCAGTTGAACTGACCAGAAGAGTGCTTGAACAGCATATGTCGTATCATTGTAGAAACCTTTCTCCCTCGGGAGCCAGAGACGGGTCATCGCAAGATTGAGACCCGTGCCAGGACTACGGTCTTGGCGAACATTATACATACATACAAGCGACAGTGCGGAGACTTAAATACTGTCGGAAGGAGAGGTGCAGAGTAGTAGTAGTAGTAGTAGTAGTAGTAGTAGTAGTAGTGAGAATGTGACCACTAAGAGGTCATATCCCTCTCAGATCCAACCCTTCTCACTTGAAAAGCTTGTCCAAGGTGTTTTCTGTACCAAGATGCCATGTGTTGCAGTGTCTGACAAGATGAACATCTGCAACACAAGGGTATCTTGGTACAGACCATCAACTTCGACATCTACTAGTGAGAACGGCTGGGTTTGAGAGGGACCTAACCTCCCAAAGCAACCTACGTCTCACCTCCTGGCACTATATAAAGGCTCCATCCTGTCACTTCAACTTCATATTGTTTCAGACAACGGAACAATGCTCTTCTCCAGACTGAGGGACTGACCACCTCAAAACTTTAAGGGTGATGGACTGATTACATCGTCTTCAAGTATCTTCTGCTTCTATCTACTTTTCTGTACTCGACTGAAGAAGCCTACTGTGTAGGCGAAACGTTTCGAAATAAAGATACCTAACTGTTGCATATGTGTCTTACCTAACAATCTGTCGGTATTTTATACCATTTTAATGTTCATTCTGTCAGACACTGCAACACAAGGGTATCTTGGTACAGACCATCAACTTCGACATCTACTAGTGAGAACGGCTGGGTTTGAGAGGGACCTAACCTCCCAAAGCAACCTACGTCTCACCTCCTGGCACTATAAAAAAGGCTCCAAACCTGTCACTTCAACTTCATATTGTTTCAGACAACGGAACAATGCTCTTCTCCAGACTTTAGGACTGACCACCTCAAAACTTTAAGGGTGATGACTGATTACATCTTCTTCAAGTATCTTCTGCTTCTATCTACTTTTCTGTACTCGACTGAAGAAACCTACTGTGTAGGCGAAACCCTTTCCCAAATAAAGTACCTAAAAATTGCATAGGT
>NW_026507359.1:0-35665 GCF_026875155.1 Cherax quadricarinatus
AAAATTGGGAAATGCACAGCTGACGATAACGAATAGAAATTGTTCCTATTTAATGACTTTTTTTGTAGTTTTTACACAGGAAGACATAAATGAGATTCCAGAAATTAACAATTATTCAGTTCCTGATGAATTCAGATTGACTAATATTACTTTTCACGAGGGACTTTGGTTATCTAACAGATAGACAAACTGAAGCAAATAAGTCCCTGGGTCCCGACGAGTTTTTTTCCCCAGGGTATCTAAGGAATGCAAGATGGAACTTAGTCAACCATTAACGAGTGTGGTTAATGCATCCATCCTTACTGGTGTTGTGCCAGATTTTGTGGAAGCTGGCTATGTGGTTCCTATATTCAAATCGGGGGATAATCCATTCCTTCAAATTTACCATCCAAAAAGCCTGACATCATAGTGGGCAAGTTACTAAAATCAGTTATAGCTACTATTAAAAGTCACCCTGAAGAGCAGGGTTCACAAGAGGTCATTCCTGCTGACAAATTTACTGACGTTCTTCAATAGAAACATTTGAGGCAGTAGACAGTGATAAAGAACATGATATTGTTTATTTGGATTTTAGTAAAGCCTTCGATAGAGTACCTCAAAAGAGACCCTTAAGAAAAGTGGCAGCTCATAGTACAGGAGGTAAAGTTCTAGCATGGATAGAGGCATGGCTTACCAACAGAAAGCAGAGAGTTTTGATTAATGGAGTCAAATCTAAACTGGGGATTAGTCACTGGGTGGCATTCCACAAGGATCATTTTATAGGCCCTCTCTTGTTCATAATTTACATTAATGCCTTGCTGAAGGGATTTTTGAGTGACATGAGCAAATTTGAAGATTGAGACACTTTTGTAGCATATGGGAATCTTTATTCAGGAAACTTTTCGCCACACAGTGGCTTCATCAGTCCAATACAAAAAGGAAGGCGTAAGGGAGGAGGAGTATGAGGTAATCAGTCCCTCAGCCTGGAGTCGATGTGTTCAGTCCATCAATCTTGTAGAATGTACGTTTCCTGAATAAAGATTCCCATATGCTACATGAGTGTCTCAATCTTCAACTTGTCGGTTTTCAAACCATTCATCACATGAGCAAATTTGCTGATAATACAATGATAGACCATGTGATTTCATTCTGAGGAGAACTGCAATGAACTCCAGGAGGATTTGGACAAATAACCCTCGAAGCTATAAACTAGGTGAAGTAGAGCTTGATCATTTCAGAATGTGAAAAAGACTTTGGGGGGCATAGTAAGCAGAAACCTAAAGCCAAGACAGCAGTGCTTAAGTGTGTACAACAAAGGCTAACAGAATTACTAGGATTTATCTCAATAAGTATAAGTAACAGAAGTCCAAAAGTTATTTTTCAGCTCTATACATCACTAGTGAGGCCTCATTTAGATTAGCTGCTCAGTTTTGGTCTCCTTACTACAGGATGGATATAGACTCATTAGAGAAAAATACAGAGAAGAATGATTAAAATTATTTACTGTGTAAGGAATCTCCCGTATTAAGATAACTTAAAGCCTTAAATCTCCACTCTCTGGAGAGAAGTAGAATGAGGGGAGATATCATTGAAGTGATAAGTGGATGACGGGGAAAAACAAAGGAGATATTAATAAAGTACTGAGGGTGTCGAACCAGATAAGAACCAGAAATAATGGATTTAAGTTGGATAAATTTAGATTTAGAAAGGACATAAGTAAGTACTGGTTTTCTAACAGGTTGTGGATGCATGGAACAATCTTCCCCGTAGGTGATAGAGGCTAGGACCTTTGGGGGGCTTTAAGAAGAGATTGGACAAATATATGAGTGGGAGGGGTTGGGTTTGATTGGTGTCATTTGGTACGGGAGTTAATTCTTGGGTAGCTTTGGGTAAGGTCATTTTGATAAGGACCTGCCTTGTAGGGGGCCAGTAGGCCTTCTGCAGTGTTCCTCCATTCTTATGTTCTTATGTTCATTATGCAAGTCTCACTCAAATCCAACCCATCTCACTCGTGTATTTATCTAACCTAAATTTGAAACTACCCAACATTTTAGCTTCAATAACCCTACTAGGCAGACTGTTCCACTCATCAACTACCCTATTTTCCCAAAACCAATATGTTCCTATATCCTTTTTAAATCTAAACATCTAATTTGAATACAGTATGTGGGTTCTTTCTTGAAGGGATATCCTCAAAACCTTATTTATATCCCCTTTGTTAATACCCATCTTTCACTTATACACTTCAATCATGTCTCCCCCCCATTCTTTGTCTTACATATGAACGTAGTTTAAGAGTCTTCAATCGTTCTTCGTACAGAAGATTTCTAATGCTATGTATTAATTTGGTCATTCTACACTGGATGTTTTCTAGTGAATTTATATCCATTCTGTAGAATGGAGACCAGTTATTTTACAGCTTTTTTACATCACTAGTGAGGCTTCATTTGGATTATGCCGCTCAGTTTTGGTCTCCTTACTACAGGGTGGATATAGACTCATTGGAGAACATACATATATCATATATCTGTCCATCTCATTTTAAAGCTACCCAAGGTCCTAGCCTCGATCACCCCACTTGGAAGATTGTTCCACGCATCCAGAACTCTGTTCAAAAACCAGTACTTACCTATGTCCTTTCTAAATCTAAATTTATCCAACTTAATCCATTATTTCTGGTTCTTACCTGGTTCAATACCCTCAGTATCTTTATTAATATCACCCTTTTTTTATGCCCTCATCCACTATACACTTCGATGATATCTCCCCTCATTCTACATCTCTCCAGAGAATGGAGATTCAAGGCTCTATCTTCATATGGGAGATTCTTTATACAGTAAATCATTTTAGTCATTCTTCTCTGTATGTTCTCCAAAAAGGTATATTCATCCTGTAGTAAGGAGACCAAAACTGAGCAGTATAATCTCAATGATGCCTCACTAGTGATTACAGAGCTGTAAAATAAACTTATGGACTTCTGTTACTTATACTTCTTGAAATAAATCCTAGAAAATCTGTTACCCTTCTTGTGCACACTTAGGCACTGCTGTCTTGGCTTTTTAGATTCCTGTTTACCAAGACTCAAAAGTCTTTTTCACATTCTGTATGATCAAGCTCTACTTAACCTAGTTTATAGCTTCAAGGGTTATTTTCATTACCAAGGATAGTACCTTACACTTATCCAAATCAATTATGTTTAGCATTGAATGAAAGTATGATAGTAGGGATAACTCAGTAACAGTCCCAGATTTTCACTTAGCAGATCACAATGGGATTAGAGAACACTTATCATCTGTGGACGGGGGTAACGAAGAGAGCTATCAATATGACAGTTTTCTGAACACTATACATGCTGCCTAAAGAACATTTATTCCATATAAACAAATTAGATCAAATATAAATGAACCCAAAAAGGATGAATAATAGGCTCAAATATCTTTTAGGGCATGAGCAAGGAATTCATAGGCACATCAAAAGAGGTGAGGGTCATATTAAAGAATCAGTATATTGACATTAAGAGGGACATTAAAAAGGGATAAAAAAGCTAAATTTGGGAAATACGAAATTAAAATTGCTAGGGATTCGAAAACTAACCCTAAAAAATTTTTTCCAGGTGTACAGAACAAAAGTAGAGATAAATATTATAGGTCCCCTTAAAAAAAAACTATGGGGATCTTACTGACAAAGAGAAAAGAAATGTGCTCTCTTTTTAATAATTATTTCTCTCAGTTTTCACTCAGGAAGACACTAATAATATCCCAATAATTAGGTTTTTTAGTGGGCATGAAGAAGATAAATTATGTAATATCTCAGTCAATAGCGAAATGGTTATCAAAGAGATAGACCGTTTGAAGCCAAATAAGTCGCCTGGGCCTGATGAGCTTTTTCAAGGGTTCTTAAGGAATGCAAAAAGGAACTCTGTGAACATTTAACTAATATTTTTAATTTATCCTCTTCAAACAGGTGTAGTGTCTGATATGTGGAAGTGGCTAATGTAATTCCTATTTTTAAAGCAGGGGACAAGTCATTATGGTCAAATTACCGCCCAATAAGCCTAGCGTCAATTGTAGGCAAATTACTAGACTCATTATAGATGATAATATAGAAGCCATCTTGATAGACATAATTTGATTAATAATACTCAACATGGATTCACCAGGGGCTGTTCCTGCCTAACTAATTTATTAACTTTCTTCAGTAGGCTTTTGAGGGCCCTTGATCATGATAAAGAATTCAATATTGTTTATTTGGATTTTAGTAAGGCTTTTGATAGAGTACCACATCAAAGACTGTTAAAGAAAGTGGCTGCTCATGGCACTGGAGGAAAAGTGCTGTCATGGATCGAGTCATGGCTCACGAAGAGGAAGCAGAGAGTGTGCATATATGGGGTTAAATCCAAGTGGGAATCTGTAACAAGTGGCATTCCACAGGGATCAGTCTTGGGCCCATTGTTGTTTATAATATATATCAATGACCTTGATGAGGGAATTACTAATGATATGAGCAAATTTGCCAATGACATGAAGATAGGTAGGATAATTGATTCAAATGTAGATGTCACAGAACTTCAGAAGGATTTAGACAAACTCAATTCTTGGTCAGAAAAGTGGCAGATGCAGTTCAATGTAGATAAATGAAAGGGTTCTGAAGCTTGGGAGTGTTCATAACCCTAGCACTTATAAGTTAAATAATGTAGAACTTAACCATATGGATTGCAAAAAGGACTTGGGGGTTATGGTAAGCAGCAACCTTAAACCAAGACAGTAATCCTTAAGCATACATATTAAGGCAAACAGATTACTGGGATTTATATCAAGAAGTACAGTAGACCCTCGGTTAACGATGCCATCGGATACCGATAAAATCAGATACCAATACGTTTTTGCGTCAAAATATTGGCTTGGCTAATGATAAAAAACTCAGTTAAGGACATTCGTCCAGAACATGTCCACACGGCCTGAGCCACTCAGCCTGCCCGGCAACTCCAGTGTGGCCAGTGTGCAATTGTTTACAAAGCCAGTGCAGACAACTCCACGCATATATGCGATACATTTTGTATTATTCCATTGTTTTTAGTGTTTGTAACTGCTAAATAAGCCACCTTGGGCCCAAAGAAAGCTTCTAGTGCCAGCCCTGTGGTAAAGAGAGTAAGAAATACTATTGAACTGAAGAAAGAAATCATTTAAAAATATGAAAGTGGAGTGTGTGTTTCCGAGTTGGCCAGGTTATCTAACAAACCCCATTCAACCATCACTACTATCTTGGCCAAGGAAAAGGCAATCAGGACGCTGTTGTTGCGAATGGTGCAAATATACTTACAAAACAGAGATCGCAAATACTACTACTCAAAGATGTGGAGAGACTGTTGTTGGTGTGGCTTAACAAGAAACAATTATCCAAAAACAATTAACCCCAGGGGGTTAGCCACCCAGGATAACCCAAGAAAGTCAGTGCATCATCTAGGACTGTCTAACTTATTTCTACTGGTGTCCTTAATCTTGTCCCCCAGGATGCAACCCACACCAGTCAACTAACACCCAGGTGAACAGGAAAAAATGTCTGGAACTAGTGCTCATATTGGTGAATTTAAGGCCAGCAAAGGTTGGTTTGAGAGATTTAAGAATCATACTGGCATACACAGTGTGATAAGGCATGGCAAAGCTGAAAAATTCCAACCCCAACAAGTGTTCAATTATGAAAAAAAGGGGCCTGGTTCGGGTTTTATTTTTAAATTATAATCAAAAAGAAGGCTAAGCCCCGGGGCCCTATAAAACCCCTTCGGGGGCAGGAAGGGAAAGCGGGGGGCTTTAAAGGGGGAAAAAAGGGGAGATAATAAAGTAATGGTTGGGAAACAGGGGGCATGGAGGGTTTAAAAAGGGTAAAGGGCGAAAGAGATGAACTAGAAAGGGCTGGGGGAGTGCAAAAAAGGTTTCATCAAGTTTGGGAGTAAATCAGTCGTTTTTCAAGAAGCCCAAGGGAAGAGTCGGGAAAAAAAAAGGAGGGTCCATCAAAAAAAGGAAAGGTAAAGAGAGAGTAGAAAACAAAGACGACTTGGAGGAAAATTTCCCCTTCGTGCTCGTTGATAGGGGGGGGCAGTCAAACCCAGAAGGGTGGCTAATCGATACGGGAAACTTGACACTGCTCACAGAGGGACCCAGGGTCCTTTTCCCTTGAGAATACCCATGAGTAAGACGAGTGGGGCCCAAATGCAAAGGGGGGAGAGAGGGGCTCCCAAACCTCGGCACTGTGACAAAAAGACGGCCAGAAACCCAAAGCTCGGTTTAATAAAAATGAAGTTTTTTTACCGAGCAGAGTTGACCAACGTTGTTGCCAAGGGGTTTCAAGGGTGGGTCTATTGTACAAAATACCCAAGAAATGGGACACCTCGATGGGAAAAATTGGTGGCATGAACTGCGGGACCGCGCAGCGTGTCTGCCGTTAAATTGCCCGGGAAATCGACAGGGACCAGGGACCCAACAAAAACAAAAACTTTTTTTGTTTGGTAGGGGAAAACGGCGTACCCAAAGTTGGATAGGGGAAAAACTAGGGGATGAGTTGTATCAAATTTTCGTAAACCTGTGAGCACTAAGGGAGTCTGAGCCTACAACAAATGATAAAATGGGCTTTGATCGATAGAAAAAAGGGTGCAAGAATGGCATAAAAGTTCAGCAAAAAAAAAGCAGCTGAAGTTTAGAAAAATGTCCCCGAAAGACGCTGCCCGGGAAACACTGCTGCAAATTTCCGACGCCGTTTAAAGACTTAGAGCCATCTTTTAAAACAGCAGTGGCTTTTGAGAAGGGGAATGGAAAGTTCAAAAAAAAGAGAGGGGGAAGCCCCCTGGCATTTTGAGCTTCGAGCAAGGGGTGAAAAAAACAGACCCAAAAACAGTTTGGAACTTCCCAGGGGGGTAGGGAAAAGTGAGAGGGTTTAAAATGAACTAAAAAAGGTGGTAACTGAAGGGAAGAAAAAAAGAGTAAAATGTAGGCGAAGAGAAAAGGGACGGAGCAAACGGGGGCGGCAACGAATAAAAAATTTTACTAATATCGGTGACGGTTCTATAAATGGAAGGATTGTGTGGGGTGGGTGAGGCGACATAGTAGCGAAGGCAATGGGCATCACGGCGTTTCAGAAAAGGGATAAAAACTTTCCCGCTTCTGATAGAGGTCCAACAGGGGAAGAGCGAAAAGCACCAAGGCCCAAACGAAAACCTTGGTGTTTGGATAGAGTTAAGGCTAGAGAGAGTACAGGGGGCCCGGGAATAAATCTGGTCACCTTTAACCCGGATTTTTCGATAAAAACGAGGGCTGAATGTAGGCAAAGAAAGATTTTCGACGATCACCCCCCCAGGAAAATGGGGCCAAGGTTTTAAGAAGGTTTACCCGGCTGTGACAAATTCCCTTCAGAAAAGGTTAGGGTGGGTTTTCCCAGGATAACCGAGGGGCCCCAAAGAAAAAGGCCTAAAAAAACCCTGACTGTATCACTTTCGGGGATACGGGAGCCATGGGAAGGTAAAAAGGATGCGGAGATAAAAGAGGGCCTAGGGGAAATTTTTTTTGGTGGGGTTTTGGTACTTAAAAATTTTAAAACCCATGCTGGGGGCCCAAGTGGAAACAGGGGTCGACCGCATGCGGGAGGAAACTCCCAATAAGATGACAGTCAGGGCCTGCAAAAGAAAATAGGGGGGGGTCATCAACATAGAGTGATACCAAACTTTGGGGTTTAAAAGAACAGGGGCCCAAATCATTTATGGGCAAGAGAAAAGGGTTGTGTTTTAAAAACACATCCCTGGGGGAACCCCTTTCAGCTTGGCGAAGCCCGGGGGAAAAAATTATTAACTCAAACAGGGAAAATGTTGTTTCAGTTAAAAATTTTTAAAAGGAAGGATGGTAGTTTCCCTCGGAGGCCAAAGGGAAAGGGCCGGGGCCCCAAAAATATTATACCCCCAAATTTTGTGTCAAAATCCCTTCTCAAGGTAAAAAAAATATGGCAAAAACGGGGGTTGATTATTCCAAAGGTTTACAAAACATACTACCCAAGGGCGAAGTAAGGGGTCTTGGAGAAAACGACCCTTACGAAAGCCATTTTGGGATAGCGGGGGAGCTTTTGGGGGTGTCTCTAAATACCCCCATTAAACGGATTTACGAGACGTTCCACCCTTTTGCAAACTGCACTAGAAAAAAGAGCGATGGGGCGATAGTGGGGGCTCATGCCCCGAGTACCCGGTTTGCGGAAAGGAAAAGAACCCAATGGCAGATTTACAGGGGGGAAGGGAACCCCTTTGGTGCCCAAAAAAGGATTGAAGGGTGTAAGAGGACTAAAAGGGGCTAAACCGATTTTAAAGGGTTGGTAACATACGAATATAAATTTTCCCGTCGGGCCCAGCTGCCGATGATCGGCAAGCTAGGAGCGTTGCCCCAGTTCTTGAAGTGAAAAAGGGCCCAACATTATACTTTTTCTTCTCTGAGAAAAGAAAAGTCCAAGGGCATTTAAACTCTCTGGCAGATTTTGAGGAAAAAAAAGGGGGGCCCATAGATGGAGCCCGGGGGGGAAATAGGGCCCCAAATGGGCCAAGTTCAATGGCAACGTCGAAAAGGGTTTGCTACATAAACACCAGCGCCCCGTAAAAACGGGAAACGGGGTAAAGGAAAATTTTTTAACCACTCATTTCCCCCCTTTTTTCCCAGACTGCACTCTTTAGAAAAAAGCAGGGGTAAAGGTGGAAACATATTTCCTCCAAAAAGTGCTTTAAAGTTTCCCACGGATGCACGGCGAGCGATCGCACGCTTCTGCTTAAAATAAAAGAATCTCTCAGCAGTTTTTTTTTTAAACCGGGTCCCTCCCCCATGCAGCCGGCTTCAAACGTACTGCACGAGCACAAGCGGGAGACCCCCCAAGGCACGCACTTCTGAAAAATCCTGCCTGGGGTTTTTTTTTTTGGGGTATAAAAAGAGAAGCTGCGGAAATAAAAACGCGCGAAAAGATGTGTAGGAGCTCTTTCAATGGGGGGAAAGAAAAAGGGAAAAACCCACAAAAAGCAGTGAGGTTGATTTAAAAAGACCCCCAATTTTTCCCCGATAAAAACTGCCAGCGGGGGCTAGGGAAAAAGGTGGGGGAATAGGAAGGGAAGTAAGAAAATGGAAAAGGGTTCGCTTTTCCATGTAAGTCGGGGTGGGAACAGACCAGGTGAAGTCTAGTGCAGTGGAGGAAGAGCAAAACTGATAGATCGATGCAAGAGAGAGTATGAGAAACGGGGGATCAAAAGGGGTGGGGAGTACCCTTTTTAAAAAACATGGGGGGGGTGAGGGGCAAGAAAAGCCTCCAATAAAAGCCACGTGATCCAATGAGACCCCCCCAGAGGAAATGGTGGGCAAAAAACCCCCAAAGTAACGGGAAGTGGTGGAAAAGGAAAAACAAGAAAGGCAAAGCCGGGGAAAAAGAAAAATGCTTCGAGAAGGGAGAGGAATATAAAAAACATATTTTTAAACCACTTATTCAAGGGAAAAGGGCCCGAAAGTGTAAGCGCGATGTATGGACAAATATTTTACAGTAGGGAATATCATTGCGTAGAAAAAGGGGCCCCTTTTCCCTTAAAAGGCCCATTGAAAAAGGATCCGAAAAAATTTTACAAAAATTTAATGGGCCCTGAGTGGGTTTGGGAAAACAGCCGATTTTTAAATTTGGTTTTTGTAAGAAAGGGCCACCAACGGGGGAAAAAACCTGGAAAGCAAAAACTAAAGTCCCCCCCAAATTACCCCTGGGGCCCGCGGTTTTTCCCACTGAAAAATAGGATGATTGGCTATGAAGAAAATATCAAATCTGTGGGAAAAGGAAACCTACGGACTTAGGGGGTTTAAAAAAAATTTCAACGTGTGGGGGCATTGGAAATGTTAAAAGTACCCAAAGGGAAGGGGCGTTGCGAAGAAGGGGGGTTGTGAGAGGGAGGAGGGGGAAGAGAAGGCCCGGGAAAGTGAATCAGTGCCCTTAAAGGGTTTTAGTCTCTGAAATTATATTCTGAAAATGGTTTCAAGTGTTTCTGAATTCAAAAAAGTAGGGGAGACCATTTTGGAGATAGGGGGAGGAGGGTGAGAAAAGATTGGGACAGTAATGGACTGTACCAAAGTAAAGGGGGAGGGAAAAATTTGTAAGGGACTGGAGATGAATTTTGGGGGGGGGGGACAGAAAAAGGCAGAAACCCTTGGAGGTGACAAAAGAGGGGGGAAACTTGGGGGGGGGACGGGGGGGGAAGGGGCCATAGTCCCGGGGAAAGGGAGGGTGAAATTCCCCCATTTAAATAAAAAAGGCCCAGAGAGAGGGGAAGAACTAGGAAAGAAGGGAAAGGTAAATTTGGGAGGCGGAAAAAGGGGAAAGGGAAAGGGGAAAAAGAAGATTTGAGAAATGTGGATTTTTTGGATTTCCCTGAGTAGGGGGCGATTGGAAATTAAAGGTTTTCGTACGGGGTTTCTTGTCGATACGGGGGGCTTGTGAGGAAGGACGCGAATTTGTGAAACAGACTGGTTGTTCGGGACTTTCAGACCCAAAGGACAGCAAAAGGATTAGATGCCGTAGTGGCTATGGGAGGGGTAAAAAACCCGAGGAGGCGGGGCAGAAGAGGGGAAAACCCCAGAAGGGGGGGGACTTTTGGAAACACAAAATTTAAGAAACACGGGGTAGTTCCCTTGGAGGCGGAAAAGAGTAACGGCCATGCTTAAGGGAGACCTTTTTCCCCCTTTTTTGAGGAAAACGGATGTCCCTTCTTTTTAATTAGACCTGGCAACGGCGGGAGTACAAGGGGTGAGTTCTTTTAAAATTTAAAAGGCAAGAGGGGGGTTGACTGCAAGAGTTTAGAAGGGTTTCGTCGGCCCCACAGACGGGGCATTGGGCCCAAGATCTGCAATATTCCGGGGGGCCCAAAAACCGCCAGAAATTTTTACTTGTTGCGGTGTAGGAAACACCTTTAACTTTAAAAACCGATGTCCCGGACATTTTCGGGGAAACGGGAGTTTGGGGCTGTAAAAATTTTAAAACGGCCACATTGAAAGGGTAACGTCTCCGCCCCCGGGCAGGAAGGACAAAAATTTTAAAAACTTTGAGGATTGGGGGGATCCGGGTTCCAGCTTTTAAAAAAAATGCCCATTGCCACATGACTGGAAATTCTTTTGGCCCATGGTTTTTTTTTTTTTTTGGGGCAAAAAATACCACTACAAGAATTGAGAGAAAGATTTTTTTCAATAGTGATAGGAGTAGGCCCCGATATTCGAAAGGGAAAAAAGATCATGAGCTTGGGTAGCATTCGGGACAGTGACGATGCGCGAAACCGCTCTTGAGGGGCGTGAAATAAAAAATATCCCCTCCCAAATGACGCAGGAGCTTTTTGGGGCAACAAATGGTCAAAAGGTGGGCAGAAAAAAGAAGTTGGTCTTAAAGAAAAGGGAATTTTAGCCCTTTTGGTGGGGGGTTCAAAAATGGGGCGGGGGGGGAGTGCTTGACGTGTCGGTCTTTTTTCCGGAGTAGAAGGGAAAGGGTAACGACGGGCATAAATCAGGAGATTGATTTGGGCTTTAGGAGTAGGGACCGGAGTTGGCCGGCATAAAATTTGGGGGGGCGATTCGAAAATTGCCGTACCGTAGGGGGAAAGAAGCCGGAAGCTTTGTAAAAAGGGGGGGGAGTTAGCCCAAATCGAAGGGTCAGTCGAACCCGGGGGAAACCTGAAGGGTGGGGAAAACAGAAACCACAAGGGCCGGGGGCATAAAGGAGTTTTCCGAAGTGGTCAAAACAAAAAGGGCGGGGTCAAAAATGGGGTGGGGTATCAAAAAGGGGCCCCGGGGGGTAGTGGTTTCATGGCCCAGGGCTGCCAGGGTTTAGGTTACCCCCTTTTGCTTTTTTTTTTTTAAGAAAAAAAAAGAAAAGAAAAAAAATAAAAACAAAAAAAAGAAAAAAAAAAGGGGGGGCGGGGAGGAATATTTTTCCCAGGAGGAATAAAAGGGGGCCGGAAACCCTCCCTCCCCCCAAAAAGGACTCGAAAAACCGCGTGCGCAGATGCGCAGGGAAAAACCCGTGCCTTACCCTCCCCCCCTTCCATGCCGGGAAAACCGAAATTTCCGGGGATAGCAAACCTCCCCCCCCGGGCCGACAAAACCTCGGTGGAAAAAAGGAGGGGGGCCCGGATATCCCCCAAAAAACCCTACCTCCTTCACCCACCCCCCCAAAATCCAAAAGGGGTGGCTTCCAGAGATACCCCCCCGTCGCCCAAAAGCCCCCAAAGCTATTTCCGGGATCCCCGGAGGGGGAATCGGGACACCCCCTAGGCAATCCAGTTTCCCAAACCCGGCAAACTACGCCCCCCCAAAGAAAACCTCAAAGGGAAGGGGAACAAACCCCGGGGGCCCCTTTTCCCCTACCGGGGAACTACCGCGCCTGTGGGAAAAAAATCACGAAGGCAAAAAAGGGGAAAGGGAAAAAGGGAGGGGTGGGGAGGGGAGGGGGAAATGGAAAAAAGGGGGGTTTGGGGAGGATGGGATGGGGGGAGGGGAGAATGGGGGGTAATTGGGTTTTGGGTCTGAGGAAGAAGACCGACAGGGTAATTCCCAGCCCAAAGGCCTTTTCCCCACCCCAAGGACCCCCCCCTTGAAGAGGCCGTTCGGGAAAAAATGCCAAACGGGGACCTCTTTACTAAAGGAGGAAAAAAGGCACCCCCGGACACAAGCCTATAAAGAAAAGGCTAACTCTCTGTTTTGTTGTAATGCTGTGGGGATTGTAAAGGGGAAGCCTTACGGTTTTTTCACTCTAAAAATCCCAGAGTGTTCAAAAAAAAACAGTGTCTCATCACTCAAAAAATACTCTTCAAAAAAGGTAAGTGTCATTTTGGGGATTTATTTACGTATTTATTCTGATGTCTCATTGTTTTCTGTGTAGGGTTTGCATTTTTCAGGAAAAAAAATTATTTTTTTTTAAAAAATTTTTGGGTGTCGGGAAAAAGATTAATTTTTTTTCCATTTTTTCTTATGGGGAAAATTTAAATTCGGATAAGGGTTAAAATCTTTTAAAGGGGGCAAGCCCCTCGGGAAGGGTTTAATATCGTTAACTGAGGGCCCCACGTTTTAAAGCAACAAAAGTCCGAGTTATACTACAGCTTTATACACCATTGTGGGGGCCTCCCCTAGATTATGCAGCTCATTTTGGTCTCCATTTTAAACAAAATTTGGACATAAATTCATTAGAAAAACCCAACGAAAAATGACAAAAAATCAAGCATTAAAAAATTTTTCCTTATGAAAAAAAATTTTAAAGCCCCTTAAAATTTACTTTTTTTCATTTGTTAGCCCAGAGAAGGGGGGGAGACATGTTCAAAGTGTACAATTTGGAAGATGGGTTTAAAAAAGGGGGTTTTAATAAAGGGTCTTGAAAAAACTCCCCAAGAGAGAACCCGCAAAAAGGGATTAAAATTAGAAAATTTCAGTTTTAAAAAGGTTTAAAGGGAAAGTTTTGGGTTTTGGAAATAGGGTATTTTTGATAGTGGAACAGTCTCCCTAGTAGGGTTTTTGAAGCTAGGCCCTTGGATAGCCCCCAATTTTAGGTTGGCTAAATACATGAGTCAGGGGGGGTTGGTTTTGAGGGGGATTTGCACGTAAGTAAACAGAACTGCCCCAAAGGGCTTACCTTAGGTGCATTTTTTTGGGTTTTTTGGGGGGGATTTATAAAGGGAAATGCCTATTTTGGGGGCCAACAAGCCTACTGCAGGTTCCCCTTTCTTATGTTCTTATATTCTTTCTCCATTTTACAGACCAAGACTTTAAAATTTGTTAAAACCCCCTTATTCATTGGATCCTCCTCAAATAAATTCATATAGCCTTCTTTGTACCCATCAGAAAATTTTGCACAGCACTTGAAATTTCCCCTTAAATTAAAGGTCTTTTATGTAAATTAAAAACAACCTTGTGGAATGCCACTTTTTGACTAATCCCCATTCAGATAGGCCCAAAAATTTAAAACTTCTGCTTTTTTTGGTGGGCCATGCCTCTATCCTTCTAGAACTTTACCTCCTAAACCATGGGGCTCCCCACTTTTTTAAGAGTTCTTGTGGGGGTTACTCTATAATTTGTTTTTATTTAAAACCCCAAAAAAACAATATCTTATTTTTTTCCCACTGCAAACTGCCTAAAAATGTTCTTTTGGGAAGAACGTCAGAAAAATTTGCCCGGGCCCGGAAAAACCTCTCGTAAAAACCCATGCTAAGCCCGATAATCAAATTATCTTTTCCCAAGATGATTTTCTAAAATGTCAGCTTTAATTGTTTTCTAAAAATCTCCCTACTATGACGTCAGGCTTATTGGAGGGGTAATTTAAAGGGAATGGATTATCCCAGATTTTTTTGGGAAACCACATTAGCCATTTTTCTAAAACCCCCCTTTTCCTTGGCACAACCCCCAAGAAAGGATGGATTATTAAACAAAACTAAATTAAATGGCTGATTTAAGTTCCATTTTTGAAATTTTTTTAATCCCCTGGAAAACAGCTAAATCAGGCCCTGGGAACTTTTTTTGCTTCTTTTAGTCTATCTTTTGATACCCATTTCCCTGTGACAGTTTTTTTGGGTTTAAATTTAAATTTCTTTTGGAAATGAATAATTCTTTTTTTGGGAATGTCTTTTTAGTTTTCCCTGGTAAAAAACTGAAAAAAAATTTTGTAAATTAAATAGGGAACACATTTCCAGTTTTGTTATGCATAGCTGCCCATTCCCAATTTTCGAGGTCTCCTTTTTCCTTCACCCTTCACCCTATACACTTGAAAGAACCCTTTTGGTTTTAGCCTTTGATTCTTTAGCAACTCTAATTTCAAATCACATTTAGTTTCCCTCATCCCCCTTTTTTTATTCTCGAAAAAAGCTGAACATTTTGGGTCAGAAAGGTTTTAAATTCCTCTTTTGATGCCCTATAAACCCCCATTTTGCCCCCAAATAGATGCTTTAGCCCCCTTTTTAACCCATTTGGGTTTCATTATTTTTAAACCTTTTTTCCTCTGGGGAATGTATAACTCTGAGCAATGTACATTATTAAAAAAAAAATCATAAACCCCGACCCCCCTTCATAACCCTAAGTATGATCATCGTCAATAAAATCATAAGCAAGTTTTACCCCAATCAAAAATTAGACGGGTTTTCCCAAATTTCTTTTTAAAATTGGCAGGATAAAAAACAGGGTTTTTTTCATTTTATTATCTTTATTTTGTTTTCCCCATTTAAATTTGCTAAAAGTGATTGGTTTGTGTTCACTTGTCCCAAGCTCTCCAAAATCTCCAGTTATTTACGAGTTTTTCCCTTTTTTTGGGACAAGCCCTAGGTCGAGAAAATTTATTACCCCGGAAAGGTTTTGTTAAAAACCAAAATTCAAAAACCCAGTCCAAAACTATTTCCCCTATCCCGGGGGAACCCAATTACCGGTAAAAAAGTCCATTCAGTTTGACTAAATTTAAAAAACCCCCAACAAATCACTCCCTTTTTTGTGCTAAAAGGCCCTAACAATTTCATCCCAAAGAAGTCCCCTCTATCAGATCCAAGGCTGGGGTCGGGGAATTACACCCTAGAATTGGGTTTTTTCTTGATTTTACAAACTTCTCAAACAGATTTCTGTTACTAACCCATCAAAATTTTTTATATCTGCTTTTATGCAACAATTTATATTTTCTCGTAATATAATGCAACTCCCCCCCCCTTCCCCTTTATGTCTATCCAAAAGGGAAACAACTTAAAACCCTTGAATTTTACCCCTAAAACCAACCCCAATATCCCGACTTTTTAAATCAAAAACATTTAGTTATTGCTTTAAATAATTTTTCCCCAACCCCGCTCCCAAAACGAAATTTTCTTTAATCTTTTTTCTTGCATTTTTGACTGAAAGGCTAAAATAGTCGTATGATTTTTCTTCTGCATTTTTTTTCCTTTTTACCTTTGTTTTTTCACAGTTCTGAAATTTTCATTACCCAGTTTTACCCCGATGACGGGTTTTTTTTAAAGATTCAAAATTATAAAAAGCCTAAGGCAATATACCCACCCTCATTAAAATTCCTTTTCTAAACCCTTACCTCAACTAATCCTATTTTAAAAAGGTCCTAACAACCCCCCAAACGAGCTAAAAAGAAAACCCACACCTCCCCGGGATAAGTGAACCCTATCCCGGCATACATGTAATTTCTATTGAAAGAAGTGGCCCCGTTGTCAATGAATGATACTGCTTTAAATCCCCAAGTTTTTTGCCCCAGAAAAATTTTAAATTCCAATTGCCTCGGAAACAACCATTTTTTTCTAACCCCCCTTTTCTTAGAAAAATGCCAATGTAACAGGTGTCCCCCTTTTTCCCTAATTATGTCTATTGCAGTCCTGCCCTTTCAACTAAACCCCTCACTTCTGTGCTTGCCTACTTCTTCCCCTCCACACTGGGGCAAAAAAACAGGATTATCCCAATCCCATGGCAAAACATGAGTGGAGGGGCGGGGTTTATAAAGGGGTTTTTGGGGGAAAAATTTTATAAAAATAAGAAAGGGGAACACTGCGGAAAGGCCCTTTTGGGCCCCCTTACTAGGCGGTCCTTCAAAAAACCCAAAACCCACTAAAAAATTAAAAAATACAAAAGGGAACATAAGAAAAATAAGAAAGGGAGAAAACATTTTGGGCATTTAGGCCTTTTGGCCCCAACTAGGCAGGTCCTTCACAAACCCCAAACCCTTTAACAGAATAACTTTGATAATTCCATTTACTCCGTCCAATCCCACTCAAATCCAACCCCTCTCACTTTTGTTTTTTACCCAAACCCCAAAATTTTTGGAAACTCCCCTAAGGGTTTCCTTTCAAAACCCAAACTAGGCGGGCCCTTTTCCCCCTCATAAAAACTACAATTCTATTTACTCATGGGTCTCCGGGCTTGTATGTTCACACATGCTTTTTGGTTCTTTTGAAAACACCTACCATCTGACTTACCCCCGGGGTTCGACTACGTCCACTCGACTTACGACCTGCATCTGGCAGCGGGGCTGGGCCGGCTGATGCACACCGCTGTAAAAATACTTAGATACTCTGGGCGGCAATGCGTCATGCAGGCAGCATCAGTTTGGGGGTAACCCTGCCCTATCGCAGCACATACGTTTTAACTGTACTAACGGGACAAAAAATTTCCCCAAAGGGCCCCCAAATTTTTAAGCCCGGGAATCTTGCAGGGTGATTGGGGGAAAAGAAAGGCTTTAAATCTCAATTTTTCATTTTTTTTCCCACTGTTTCACAAAAACCCTGTCTGTATCTATCTGCCTGTATATCTGGGGTCGTCTGAAATTAAAAATTGTCTGTCTACCGGTGTGTCTGTCTTTCTGTCTACCTTTTAATCGTCTTTTGTTACCTGTGTTCTGTTTTTAATGTCTACCTGTGGGGTCTGTTTTTTTGGTCTCCCTTGTTTTTTTTGTCACCTGTGTGTTTCCCCTGTCAAACCTATGTCTGTTTTTTCCGTCTACCTGTGTTCGGGCCCTTTCTGTCTCCCTGTGTGCCCTTTTCTTTCTGTCTGCTTGTCTGTTCAAAAGCCGTCATTAAGAGTGTAATTGGTCTTAAAAGACCCCTTTTTTAATAATGATAAAAAACCCCAATAATAATAAATTTGAGGGGGCATTAAATTGAAAAACTTTTAATTTGACTTTTTGGGCTTAATCCCTCTTATAAATTTTTTTTTCAAAATTATATAATAAAACTGCTACAAAACATTTTAAACATAAAAATTAAAAAAAATATGAGGTTTTTTTGGTCAACTTGACAGAGGGAAAAAAAAAACCCCCTTTTCATGCCCTGGGGGTAAAAACCCAACAACAACAACTAGTTTGTTTACTTTAAACCCCAAAAACCTTTACACTCTCATTTTCTCTCTCATTTTTTTCATTTAATTTTTTTAAAACCCCCTCTCACCTACTTTTAAGCCCTACAGATTTTTTTGGGTAAGTAATGAGGGGACACAAATTTTTTTTATATTTTTAAAAATTTTAAATTATTTTTTTATTAAAAATTTAGTACACATGTATTATTTTTTAATAAAAATTTAATTTTTATTTTTTTTATTTTAAATTTTAGGGCACTCGAGCACAGCCCACGTTTTAGAAACTTTGTCGGGTTTTTTTTTGGGTTACCCTTTGGGAAAAATTTTTTTTTAAAAATACTATGTATGATAATTCACTTATGTTTTACCTTGAGAGGGGAGAGGAGAGAGAGAGAGAGAGAGGGGAAGAAGAGCGCCAATTCAGCCCAGCCAGTCAGCCAACAAACCCCCCCGGGCCCACCCAGCCCCCGCCAGCCGGATACAAATTACAAAATGTTCCAGAGTTGTTTCTCTTTATTTTAGGGTATTGGTTATACAAAATTTCCCTGGCAGGTTTACATTACCAGGGGTTTATTCTCCCATTCCACTGTTCGACTTAGTACTTAAGGGGGGGATGCCGTCCGTTTTTTAACGCATTTTTTTTATAAAAACCGATTAGTTCATTTTTGGTGTACTTTTAAAAGGGTTATATCGAGTATCCGTGCTAAAGTTTCAATCATATCACCCAAAAAGGGGAAATTAAAATTTTGCAAAATTTAGGGAAAAATTACTTTTGGGGCCCGCGGGTCCTACTTAGGGGTAGGGTACTTGGACAAGGGGTTTTTTGACACTTGCTGCGAAGAACACCCAAATTTCCATAAAATTGTCGTTTTGAATTCTAAAAAAAAAACCTTATCTTCATGCTAAAAAAAAAAAAAAGTTTCTTTAAACTTTTTTGTATATTGGAAAAATTTCGGCCTTTTTTCCACATAAATCAAAAAAAATTATTTTGGATATTTGGGAAACACGAACGCTCCCCCTCTTTAAAGCAATCTTTTCCCTATTTTTGTTGTGAAATCAAGTCAATTAAATCATAAAAAAAGCGGGAAATTTTCCTAAAGGGGTAAATAAAAACTTACTTTCAAAAAATTAGGCCGAAGCGCGCGGCACCCCCGCTCCCCGGGAAAAAATTTTTTTCCCCCCGAAAAATTCGCTTTATTTTACCTTTTGGGGTTGGGGCCTACGAGTTTTTTAAATTTCCCGTTAAACCATTGAAATCCGTTTCCTCATCACTGAAGAAAGAGGTCAGGGGGCCCCCTCTTTTAAACCCTTTAGGGAAATTCGATAGAAATTTTTTTCCCCGGGGGGTCATATTTTGCTATGTATTTTTTTTTAAGGTTAAATTTTTAGTTTTTAATTCTATTATTATATTGCATTAACATAAAATTTTGATCAATTGGGATAGTTTAAAAAGCCTTATTTTGATATTAAACGTGGGGATGGAATATTTTTTTGGGGTGGAGGTGTCGGCCATTTTTTTGCACTAATTCCCCCGGGGTTTTCCCCATTGGTGCCCCTACCCTATTAGCTTTCCCCCCGCTCGGGAAGTTTTTCAGAGGGGAATTTGTATTATTTTAGACAAAATATAAGAAAACGATAAAAATAAAAACGGGGAAAAACGAACAAAAACGAAAAAAAAGGCCCGGGCAGCGCTTCTTACGCAATTTGGTCGCGCTGTCACCTTTGCCCGTTATAAATGGTGTAATTCCTTTTAGAAACCCTGTACAAGGGTTAATTTTAACCCCCCGGGGTAGCCAGAAAGTTCCGCTTTTTTTTTGGTTTAAAAATTTAACCCCAGTTTTCATATATTTTCAAAATTTTTTTTTTCTCCGCGCGGGGAAATCAGTAAAATAAAAATGGAAAAAACTTTTATGCAAAAAAAAAATTTACAATACCCGTTCCCCTACCATGTATACATTATATACAATATATAAATAATTAAAAATAAACAATAGGGAAGGGAAAATTATGGTAAAAAAAAATGAAAAAAATGATTTTACATTACATTACAGTACTATGTAGGTGGGTTTTTTAGGAAAGGTTTGACATTAGCCCTACCCAGTAAAACGGCAATTTTTAAAGGTTTGCTTTGGTCCCAAAATTTTTCCCTTTGCTGGTTGGGCGGAACAAACTTGGTTCCCTAAGTTGGATGGTACCTTTTCCCCTTTTTTTTTTCCCTTTTTTTTTTGACTTTTCTTTTAAATTTTAAATGTGGAAAAAATTTAAAAAGAGCTGCAGTAACCCCCATCCCGTAAAAGTGAGAAAAAAAAAAGGGAAACAATTTTGATTTTTATCAATAATGCAAACAAAATAAAAGTTATGGCCCGAAGCTTGATCGTGGTGTTTTCAGTGCGGGATTTTTACTGGAAAAAAAATTTTGGGTTTTTGGGAAATACCACTCTTTTAAAGATTTAAAAAAACAGAAAGGGCAAGTTATGAAATTTTTTGTGACAGGATAAACCCAAAAACTAATCAAAAAAAAAAAAACACTGTAAAAGGGCAAAAAAAAAAGACTTTACTGGGGGCAAAAGGGGTTTTCAAAGGGAAACTGAAAATCGAAGAAATGGGTGAACATTGACAATTTATGGGGACCCGTTGTGCATTCCCTTTAAATGATGGGAAACCCGCTGAAAGGTGTTTTAAAAACAAATAAACAATTGGTAGCCCCTTTAACAAAAAATTTTTAAATTTTAAACCGTGGCAAGGGGAAATTTTGGCAATTTTCCAGATAAAGAGGGGATTGCCTTTTGCAGAAATCTATGTTAATAAAAGAGATTTACACTTTAAAAAGTCTTTAAAAAAGCGGTCCCGTCAATTTTCTTTAAAATTGTCTTAAGAATCAAGTTTTCCCGGTCTATAAATTTTCCCATTATTTTTTATCAAAATATTATCCAAAAAAAAACCGTAAATAGAATTTTTCTTTATTTATCCCACTTATGTGGTACCATTTCGTTTTTTCTGCAGTGTAGTGTTTTTATTTTGGGGTGCTTTCCCTAGACCCCACCCTTTATTCTGAAAATTTTAAAAAATTCTGAAATTCGAAACCCTTACTGGCCCCAAAGGTTTGGGAAAAAGGAAAGTGGACCTTAACATTCAAAATACAGCCTCTCCTCCTTAAAAAACAGAGTTTTCCCTTCCTAAGATCACCAGTAAAAGGAATTTATCACAAGTGAGGGCATACTGTAAGGGGAGTCGGTTTGGTCAATCATCTTTGATATTTTTTTTGTCAAAAATAACAAAAAAAAAGGGACAATACCGGATGGAACGATAACAAATAATGTCAAAAACCCGCACCTTTTTTAAACAACTCTGGGGATATTTTTTAAAAGTTCATTCAGTTTGTCCCGTATATTGTAATAAAAAAACAGAGGAAAAAAGCTTAATTTCCTTATTTTGGGTTTCTACTGGCAGAGAGGGATGTTGCAAGTCCCCGTCCTTGGGAAAAAAAAAGTATCTGCTAAGGAGGAGAGGCTGTATAAATATTTTTTATCACTAAAAAACGGGAAAAAAAATCTAAATTACCTATTTTAAACCACAAGCAAAAATTAAAATATTTTAAATTTCCCCGCATTTAGTATGCTAAAGTTTTGCATACATGTTTTTAAAAAGGGTGTTACTGTCTTGTTTATATCAATGCCATCCTGCTGTCTCCAAGGAACTTTACCACTTTTTACCCAAGACACCCCCCCTCCCATATGACACCACCCCCCACCACTGACACCATTTCCACCCCATGCCCACCCTTCCCCCCATAAAAACCAAACCCCCAACCCCTGACATAAACCCCCTGAAAATGGGCACCACCCAAAACACAAAAGTGCTTCTTTTTGTTTTAAAAGATGCAAGAGTAGGCAATAAGCAGTGTCCATGCTAGGGTGCATTATTAAAATGTTTTAAAAATCTACCCCAGGCACCCCCAAACCCCCCACTGTAACCCCTTTTTTTCAGGGAAACCCTCACTGGGATCTCTCCTTCAGTGCCTCCCCCTCACGGGAACTTTTCCTTCAGTGCCTCCCCCCCCCTGCATCTCTCCTTCATGGGGCCCCCCCCCAAAGCATCTCTTCCCTTTAGTCCTCCCTCACTGCATCTTCCTTTTGTGGGCCCCCCCCTCATGCTCTCCCTTTGTGCTCCCCTCACTGGGATCCTCCCTTTAGTGCCTCCCTCCTTGGGATTTTTTTTTCAGTGCCTCCCCAATGATCTTTTCCCCTTCAGTGCCTTTTCCCCAAAAGCAACCCTTTTCCCTTTAGTTTCCCCCCTCACTGCATCTTTCCTTCAGTGCTTCCCCCCTTTAAAACCTATCTCAATCACACACTTTACTGCCCTTGGGCCCCACTGCCTCCTCATTTTGGGCCCTCTCTGTCACTGGCTTTTTCACCACAAAAACTTTTACATTCACCCGCATTATGATCAAGGGACTGAAATAGTAACCATGCAAAATTAATATTATCTACAGTCACTAACTTGTCAAAAAAAAAAAAAAAAATTATTAATCACACAAAAAAAATTTTGCAAGCAGAACACAAGGAAAAACAAGGGGTGGGGTGTATATGGTACATAGTGGTTTTCCCGTTACTGTCAGGTGTATATTACATAGTTTGTTTACCTGTTAAAGGGCCCGGGTTATATTTTACAGTTTTTTACCTTTATTGTCAGGTGTATTTTATAAAGTTTTTCCCCGTTCTATCCAGTGTATAGTATACAGTTTGTTTAACCGTTTTTGGTTTTAAAAAAATATACGTGGTGCTTATGAGTTTAATTCTTTTCCCTGACCGAGCTTGTTAAAAACTGTCGTATATCAAAAAACCCAATTTTTCCTCACTGAAAATTTTAAATGAAATGCCTTAATTCCCTTCCCGCCCCCAAAAAAAAACCCCCCCAATTTTTTTGTTTTGGGTTTTTTTTTTAAAACAAAAATTTTTTATAATTAAAAATTCCTGGAAACCCCCCTTAACGATCAGCTCCCAAATGCGACCCAAATTTTGTAAAATGTATTTATGTAAGGCGTTTGGGCGTGTAAAGTTTTTTGGGGGCGAAAAGGACTAATCTAATTCCCCAAAATTCCTTATGGGAACAAATTGTTCAGTAAAGGCACCCGAAATACTTCTGGAAAGAAATAATATCGTTAACCAGGGGTTCCCCCGTTTTTGTGTACTACACCCAAACCCTTTACTTTTTCCACCCCCCACCATCCTACCCAAACCCCCCCACCCTCACTACTACACCCCCACCATATCTAAAATCCCCCCACCATTATCCCACTCTATCCCCACCCTTTTCTTTTTTTTTTACAAAACCCCCCACCCTCCAAATACTCCCAAACCCCCCCCCCCTCACTACTCCACCCACCACCCTTTAAATTTCTCCCCCCCACCACCCTCACTTTCTCCACCCCCACCATCATACTCCACCCCCACCATTTACTCCAACCCCCCACTATCACTACTCCACCCACCTCCTCACTGGCCCCACAACCACCTGACACTCCCCCCACCACTAACAGTTTCTTCAACCCCCCTTAAATTTTTTTGGAAAAAACCCCCAGTGTTGAAATGGAGGTTTTCCCCTTCCTGGATTTTACAAGAACCAAACAACGGACGAAATGCCTCACTACAACTGGGATTTGTGTAAGAGTATTTTCTTTCCCGTTATGTCTTGGGAAAAGCATGTGGGATGGGACGAAGTACCGGGCATTCCTCTGGGGCAAAGTTTGGGTTGATTTTTAGACCCGCTGCCAAAAAATAAAAAAAAGGCTGCATTTCTGAAAACTTTTCTCGTAACTCGGATTTTTTCTCGCAACCAAAAACAAAAAAAAAACGCCAAAACCAAAGGCTCCCTAACTCGAAAACCCCGAAAAAAGGGGGATCATAAAAAGGGACCATGTTAAAATGTTTGTTTTTCCTGTTGCTATCGGTGTATAGGTTTTCAGTTTGTTTTTCCTGTTGGTTTCAAATTTTACGTGTTCAGTGGGGTTTCCTGTTTTTTTTCTGTCAGGTGGATAGTGTACAGTTTTTTAAAACCATTGCTGTCAGGGGTTAGTTTGTTTAAACCACTGCTGTCAGGTGTATAGTGTACGTATGTTTGCTTTTTGCTGCAGTGAAAAGTGTACAGTTTGCCCTTTTCTGTTGCTGTCAGGTTTATGGTGTTTAAATTTTGTGTTTTTTACGTTAAATTTTGTTGGGGGGTATAGTTTTAAAAATATATTTATGTAATTTCTGTCAGGGGTATATGTTTCGTTTGTTTACTTGGGTACTGTCAGGTGTATACTGTAAAAGTTTGTTTTTCCTTTTTTTCTGTCAGGTGCACGGTTTTTTTGGGTTTTAGGCCAGGATGTGGTGCCCTTTCATGCCAAGTGTTGGGGCACATCGTCACGTGTTTGTTGATCAAAAAGGGGGAACATCCCCCCCTGGGGGTCTGCCACGCGAATTTCTGCCCCCTTTGGGGGCCCCAATGTGGGCTAAAAAAAAAGAAATTAAAAAATTTTTAAAAATACTGAAAAAAAGAAAATCCCCTTTGTACTCATTACTTACCCGCCCAATACTTTCAGTACCAATTTATGTTCAAAAATGGCTGTAAAATTAAAATTTATATCAGGTTAAAATGATTTAAAAGTAATAATAATAATAATTTAAAAAATAATAAAAAATTAATAATAATAAAATAGTAAAAAATAAGCATTTCGGTTGCAAAAGGGGAAAATGAAAAATTTATAATTTGTTCAGTATGTATTTGGAAAGCAGTTTAAAAGGGACCTACCGTACGGTACACATTTTTAAAAATCTGATCCCGAATCAATCTGCATCACATATTAAAATTTTGGGGAGGCAGTATAAATTTCCCTTTTTGAGCACAAAAGGGAAAAAGGAACATAAAAAAATATAGAAAAAAATTTCCCCATCTAATGCTGTGTCTTTCAGTTGAGGGAAAAAGGGTCCAAAAAGGAACCCGGGGGGATGTATGTTTGGCCTTGTTAAAAAAACACAACTGTAAAATCACTTCAAAATTTTTAATCTGGGTTTTTCAAGATGTTTTTCAGGGACGACCTTTTATTTATTTTTGGTGTTTACTTAAAATTAAATTTTTTATAAATGTATAACTGTGGGGGGTTCCTTAAATTTTTTGGGGTGCAGTAAAGGACAGTGCCCCCCACCACTTTAATTCCTTAATTTTCTAACCTTTATTACTCTTTAAAAACAAATATTTTACCTTTTGATAAAAAATCACAGTATAGTAAATTTAAAATTTTTTGAAAAATTTGGGTAATTCCTCTTCAAAAAATCAAATATTTGTTTTTTTTAAAAATAAAACAGCTATAAAAAAATGCATACTTAGCACTAGGGGAAAAAGTCGAACCGGGAATATAAAACATGCAGACTACAGATGAAAAGGGGAGAAAAATTGTTATATTTAATGTGCATGATTTTGTAAGTAAGTTTCAGGGAAGCAAGACTTAAAAATGCCATGTTTTTAAATTTTAAAATGAGGGGACCAAATTTAAAAATTTGGGGTTAAAAGACAAGGGAAAACCCAAATGGGGTGACAACCTGGAAGTGACCAAACCCGGGTGACAAATAGAATTTACAACCCCCAAAAATAGGAAGGACCCAAAGTTAGGAACATAAGGCAGTGATTAACGAAGATCAAAACCCACCAAAGTCTTATCTAAGGTTAAACCCCCTATCTTGTATAAAATGAAGAAAAATTTTTTACTGATTTTTTTACCAACTTGGAAAATTACATTAGCACCTACCGTGGTGTTCACAGTGTTTTTAAAACCCCAAATTCCTCTCTACAATTTTTTTTTACATTCTTTACCCCTTTAAATTTTTCTTAAAAATAATAATAATAAAAATAATAAATAATAATAAAAAAATAATAATAATTAATCCGTAATTTTTAAAAAATTTTTACAAGTTTTTTCAAAAAAAATTGGGGTAACATTTAATAGCACACATGGGAAAACCCTGGGTTTTGCCCGAGCATTTCAGGCAAAATAAAAAATTTTTGACAACAAAAAAAGATATAACCAATAAAAAACGTAAAATTAATGTATACTAAGACTTAAAGATTCAAAAAAAAAAGTCTGTAATTCCCAGTGAATTATAACAATAAAAAATACATGAAAGTAGATTTTAAAAACAAAAAAATGGCAACCCAACCAAAAAAAAAAAATGGGGTTTGGGGCAAACTCCAGGGCCCCAAAAATTATGTTCGGGGGCACAATTTTTTTTACAATTTTGTACATTTAATACAGTAACTTAAAAACTAGATGTACTGAATTTCTTTTAAATAACAAACTCAGTCCCTTAAAGAAGGGAGTTTCTCGTATGGAGAAAACCCAAAACAAAAAAGTAAAGGTATTTAAAGTGATGAGGTAAAACATTTACCTAAGTGTCTAGGCACTTCCCGGAAAGTTTTTGTTAGCTCTGAAAATTTCTGTTCCAATTTTTCAGTTTACCGTTTACCCTTTTTCTACATCTTTGGTTTTTTAATTTTCAGAGAATTTCTATAGATGCTCCCAATCAAAAAAAAGGGGTATCAAAGAAGTACGGGGAACCCCGGTAGGGGAAAAAATCCCCCTACTCAAACAAACTTCAGCACTCGAAACCCAAAAAAACACGAAGCCCCGAAATTCACTGTAAACTATTTTGCTATTTAGCATTTTTTGGTAATTTTTTTTTTATTTTTTATATAAAAAGGCAACATAGGGCCCACAAAGATTATTTATAACAAACCCCCAAAAAGAAAATTGGTTGCAAAGAATTTTTTCGATGCGTAACGGATTACCACTCAGACAGCCTTTGGAATGGGAATTTAAAATTGGTTGAGGGTTTCCCCTTTCAATTTTTTTCTGGTGTGGTGTCTTCTATTGATTCTATTATTATTTTTCTAGGAAAATTTCCTGAGTTTTTGAATCCATTAAGTGCAATATTTTGAACACAAATTTTTTGGATGTTTGAACTTCTTCCCTATTCTAAAGGTATTAGGAATTTTGGGAAGGGAAAAAGTGTGTTTTTCTTGGGCTTGTGATTGTTTTGAAGCTGCCTTTTTTTGAGCTAAAACTGGACTGAGGTAAGTTCTGAAGGGGCACCCCCAGAAAAAAATTCATAAGTGAGGTATAATAGATGAGGGAAAGGGAAGTTTTTTTGATTTTTAGTTTTTGGGAAAAACTGGAGAGAATTTTGAAAAAATAAACCCCTACATACACTTTGTCCCCCCATCAGAAAAAACTAGGGGGCTCTGGTGAAGCTGTTACTAGTAAAAAAAGTAGTACAGCATGTTTTCTAAGCATACAGCAGTAAAACTTGTTATAGTGTAAAAGTTTTAGCATGATATAAGTGTTCACGTATACAGCTTTTTAAGAGTTTAGTTTCTGAAGGGGAAAGCATGGGGCTTCAACCCCCCTGGCAAGTGAATCCTAAAATTCAAAGGCCAGTAATTTTTTTGCAATCGTGTTATTATGATTTTATGAGTCAAAACAAACAGTTACATATTTTAAAGTAGTGAGTATGGTTAGGGCAATTCAGCAAGGTTTTTCAAATTAACCCGGGGTTTTGTTATAAGTTGATAAAAAAAAAAAAGATTCTGGGCCGGGGCCATTTTACCCGTGTGGAGGGCTGCACATTTTTCCCATGTCTGCTTGGGGTTTTCTCCAAATTTCTTCCCGGGTTTTCCCCCCTCACATCCCCAAAAATGTGCACATTTGGGTTAAACTGGCAGGGGTAAAAATTGGGATAGTAAGAGGGGAAAGTGTGTGTGTGGAGGGGGCACTCGTTATTTTTTTGTTTTTTGGGCATGGGGTAGGGGGTGCTCCTTACAAATTTTTGCTTTGCCCAAAAAATTTTTTCCTCAATTTTAAATGACAGTGAGTGCAAAAGGTGAACCCCTGCCCCCCCTGATGTTTTATCAATTAGTTATAGTAAAATTGGTTTTACTATATGTCGTTTTTATTATAGACAGTACCAAGAAAACCCGTTAACAAAAATTAAGTGAGGCCCTTTCTGTATATCAAAGATAAAAGTCCCACTTTTGCTAGTTTACAAGTCGAACCCTTTACAATGTTTAGGGGTCAATTCGGTTTTTGGCCCAATTTACCCAACGTCAAAAAATAGGGGAGTTGAATTACTAGCTTAAAAATATAGTTTTTACAATTTTAAACTTTCATTTCCCATTTAAATTTTTTCTACAGTAAAATTTAAAATCTCAAATTAATGAGTTATAAATTTTTATCAAATTACTTTTAAATTCCCTGTTTTGGTGTGCCAAAAGACCACTGTAGCAAAAAAATGTTTTTAAAAAAAACCCTAATGTCTCTAATTTTATGGGGACCTAATAGCATGCCAGACCCAACAAACCCCAACAGTTGTGCAGCTTGTTTTAAAGCATGTGATAGGGGCTGACTTCATTTTTCCATATTTTAGTTTTTATTTTTAAAGAAAGTAATTTCCTTTTATTAAAAAAGTGTATGGGGAAAAAAAAATACAACCGGTAAAAGCAGCAAAGTAAATTGCAACCCGGTACAAAATTACAGTACTAAATTTTTTAGCTAGAAATAAATGTCACTTCCCTCCTTCAGTAATGTGTTGTGGCCTTTTTTTCACCTCTGTACTTTTAGCAACTTTTTATACTCAAGTATTAGCCAAACCCCCTTGTTTTAAAAAATATTTTTTGTTTAAAAAACATCAAAATAAAGCCACATTCAATATGGAAAAACACCACAGTATATAACATTTTCAGAAATATAATGTATCCAGCAATTTCATAATGCCCTTGGGATGACACCACTGCCATTTACATCATTGTTTAAAAACCCCCACGGGTATATGACACCACTGGAATAAAAACAAACATTGCTTTTGACACCATGGAAAACCCAAAATTTTACTGCTTTAAAACATCAATTTTTATATGACCGACACCAAATGCTATATGACATCATTGCTATGTGGGCACCCAAAACTATATGACACCACTGCCCTATGACATCATTGCTTTTTGGAAAAAACCCCCCCCCACATTAAAAAAAACAAACAAAGGGGAAAACGTTGGTTTTTTGTTCATACACTTTTTTTATTATACCACAATACAAACACTTTAATGTGTAGAAGTTTTTCTCCACATTGATACGGTAGAATAAATAAAGGGGAAACATTTCCATTTCATGTTAAAAACCATTTTTTGAAGAAATGGGTGCTTGAGTGAAGGCATATGGAAATAAGTCACTTTGTCTGACTTTTTTTTTTTATCCTAGGTTTTTCTAACAAAATGCTGCTATGTATTTTTAAACTATGTAACTGGATTTGTGTATACCTGAATAAAAATTACTTTCATTTTGAGAGGAATAATTTTCCCAGTTACCCCCCAGTAAATTTTAAAGGGGTACACCCTTTTTTCTGTGTTGGGCTACAAGTCGCCTGGCTACCACAACCCTACAAGTTTTCCTGGCTCCAAAATCCCTATTTAAGTTAAATTTTTTTTTAAATGTGGGGTTATTTTATTTATGTTTATATGCTACTAGCATGTTTACCCTTTTAAAAAATTTAAGGGAAAAAAATATAGACAGATTTAAAGGAGATGTCAATATTAAAGTAAAAAAAAGACATTTTAAAAGCGCCCAAGAGAATTTCATATTATTATTAAAATGCCCTCAAAAAGTAGAGAGATTCTTTGGGGATTTTAATTTTACAGTATTTGCATGCCAGCACAGTGGGGGTAAGTATATTTAGGTACAAGTACACTTTAAATAAAAATCATCAGAGTCCCTTTAAAATAGCCAAAAAAACTTTAAAAAAACTTTAAATTTTTTGGGAAAAATTCCAGCATTATAGTAGATGTGCTTCCCCGGAGAATGTAAACAAAATGGGTGGGGCATGCCATTTTAGAAAGACCGGGGCCGTATGACAGTTTTTAGGGCATAATTTGAAATCGCTGTATTAGCGGAATGGCAAGGGCAGAACGCCATAAAATGGGGGGCCCCACAAAAAGTATTTGCCTTTTATACAAAAGGGTTTTGATAGTGTTAAACATTACAAAATATAGTATTACTACTGGAAAACAACATATTTCAATCGTGCAAAGGGAGAATATTAGAATGAAAAATTAAAATGACCCAATTTTAATTTTAAAAAGTAGCAGGACCCGCACATATAATTTTAAAAGTAGCGGCACGCACAATAAAAACAATGTAGCAAAAAAACAGCACAATATTATATACTGTTGTAGGACATGACAATAACCCGAAATATACAAATGTATAATACAATGTAAGGGCCACAAGGAAAAATATAATACAATGTAAAAGGGAAAAATTTGTACAACACAAATAATACCATGAAACATGGGGCATTAAAAACAGTGGAACCCATACTTGTGGCACATCCACCCTTTTGGGGGTTTTTTTCCAAAATTTCAAGCAGTCAATTGGGGTTTATTTTTTGCTTCCATAAAACCCAGGAAAAATTTCCCTTTAAACGAGCGGGCCTCAAGGGAGGTTCCCTTGATGCTGGTAAGGGGCTCTTGCCTTTATCTTGGGGAAATTTTATCCATTTGTTTGTTGGGGCTATCATATTTAAAAATTGGGCAAAAACATGATAAGATGAGGGTTCTTAAGTACACCAAAAAAAGAAAGGGTATGGGCCTAAAAAATGGGGTTTTATTCCCCAGCAATTTGCCACCCCGAGCGGTATTTTTGAAGGTTTTTTTGGTGTTTTTTCTTTTTTTTTTTTTTTTTTTTGACTCAAATTTTTAAAAAAATGGAAGATATATTTTCAGAAATAGTGAATTTTTATTGGTTTTACTAAAGAAAAGTAAACCCTTTTAAAAGCTCCAAAAATAGGAGAAATTTTTTTTAAATTTTTTGGGAATGTTTAAAAGTAAACAAAAAGCATCACTGTCTATTCCAAATGCAGTTGTGAATTTGGGGGGACATTATTTTTACAATTATTACCAAAAATGCAGTAGTTTTGAAAAACAGTTAAAAATTTTTTTTTTTTGAGTGAATAAAAATTAAAATTATTTATTTGTAATAAAAATACAAATAATAATAATTTAAAATAAAATAATAATTTAAAAATAATAATAATTAAAAAAATTATAATAATTTAATAATGTAATAATAATATTTAAAACGATAATAAAAATACATGTATAACAATAAAGTTTCTATATTACAATAATTTAATAATAAAACGGCTTCAAAAGGCTGTCACTAGATAATGTTTACCCAACAAAAAGGGGGGCGGTTGTGGGCCCCCTCCAAACCCGGGGAAACGTAAATTTTTGCCAAT
This sequence comes from Cherax quadricarinatus, assembly GCF_026875155.1. Taxonomy (NCBI): domain Eukaryota; kingdom Metazoa; phylum Arthropoda; class Malacostraca; order Decapoda; family Parastacidae; genus Cherax; species Cherax quadricarinatus. The sequence continues at coordinate 31,145 of NW_026507359.1, forward strand.
CATAGGGGTATTTTCGTATAAAAAATGGACCGCTTTTCATAGGCGACTTGCGAGTCGTTTGTTCGCCGGGGCGCGTAAACCCCCAGCGTGACCGGGGCGGCAAACCAAAACTGGCATTGGCCCTTTCCCCTGAGCAAAGGGCCCCTTTACGGCCCCAGCAAATTTTTCATAAAATTCCCTTTTTTTTTTTTGCTTGCAAGTACTAAAAAAGTACCAAGGCTCCAAAGAAAGCTCCCCGTCCAAGCCTGTGGGAAAGGGGGTGAGAAAAAACGATTGAATTTTAAAAAAATCATCAATTTAACAAAAGAAAGTGGTAAATGTGGCCGAACTGTCCAGGGTGTAAAAAGAAACCCTAAAACAACCTTATGTTCCATTTGGCCAAGAAAAAGGAAATAAAGGATGCTGTTGTTGCAAAGGGAGTAAATATGCTGACAAAAATGAGTCACCAGTACTGGAAAAAGGTTGAAAAAGTTATTTTTGGTGTGGATAAATGAAAAATTACAGGGGATACTCCTTTATGACTTCATTATTTGTGAAAAAAAGGTAGGGTTGCATGAAAATTTGGTAAAAGAAATTTCCTGGGAAAAAGTGGTGTGTGATTGGAAAATTTTTGGCCCGCAAAGGGTGGTTTGAGAGAAATTTTAAAAACCGTACTGGGATCCAGTGTGGGAAGGCATGGGGAGGCGCCGTTCGGGCCACAAAGGGGGCTGGGAAAAAAAATTTTTGGGATGAATTCCAGGGGTACAAAAGAGGCCCGAAGGACTGAAACCTGAACAAAATGTTTTAAATTTTGACCCCAAAAAAAGGGGCCCCTTTTTTAAGAAATTTCCCAAAAAAGGAAATTCATTACACAAGAAAGGAAAAGGGAAAAGCCAGGGCACAAGCCTTGAAAGACAGGCGATGCTAATGTTTTTGTGTTACTGCTTTTGGGGGGGATTTTAAAGTGAAAACCCCTTTTTTAGTGTCCATTCTGAAAAAAATTTCCCCGAGTGTTTAAGGGAAAAAAATGTTTTAAGATAAAAAGGGGTGTGTTTTGGGAAAAACTAAAAGTAAGGCATTGGGGCCAAAAGGGAAATTTTCGTCGGGGTTCAATGAAGTGTTTTGGCCCTAAAATTTTGAAGGAGTTCTCCTGGAAAAGAAATTGGTTTTCAAAGGGGCCTGTTAGTAAAAGGCTAATTTCACCTGCTCATCCTTTCCCAAAATTGGATGGGCCTAATTTTGAGGAGTTTTGGGGGTTTCACACAGTAAAAATTTTTTTGCCCCCCGAATACCACTCCTCTCCCCCCAACCCCTGGACCGTGGGTTTTTGCAAACTTTAAAAAACTCTAACAAAAAGCAATGTTTCACAGGTGGGTTGACTGTGACCACAAAAACTCACTTGAAACCCCAAGGGGAAAAATTTGGGGAGAACACTTTTAGCATCCCCCCCATTTCATAAAACCCCCCTAAGTATGGCTTGGGGGGGAGTGATACCAGGACTTTGAAATCGGGCCCGGAGAAAAAAAGTGGCCAGATTTGTTCACAAAGGGGTTTTGAAGGGGTTTTGGGGCTGAAACCCCAATGGCCTAGTCTGTTTTAAAAAACAATTGTGGGGACTGGGGATTTTCCCCTGGGGTTGGATGTGAGTTTTTTGGGGGATGTGGAAAAATTGGTGGGAAAACCACAAAAAAAAAGCTCACCCCCAAAGAGGAGCTGCAAGAGCTTCAGCAGGGAAAACAACACAAACGCAGCTCAGAATCTTGCGCAGAGGAGGGGGAAGAAAGGGGCCTTCTTCCCGGGAAAATTTAAAAAGATTTTTACATGTGGGGTAAATGGGAAAACTTTATGGGGAAACAACACCCTAACAAGGTTGTTTCAAGCCAGGTTGGCAACAAAGTACAGTGAAAAATCTTGGGGCCATTTTTGGGGAAGGGGTTTAAAAAACCCAAAACAGGCTCTCCCTTTCCCAGTTATTTTGTTAAAACAAGGGGCCCCCCAGTGACTCTCAAAGGGGGTCCCCCTGGCATTAAGAAAAGAGAAGAGAAGCAAACCCCAAAAAAAGCAAAAAATTTCCTGAGGGGTTGAGGGGAAGGGGGTTCCCCCTTTCCCAAAATAAAACAAACCACCCCTCTCTCCTCCTCCAGTCTCCCCTACACTAAGAAGAATCTCCCCAAAAAAGGTAAGTTTATGCTGTTAATGTTTCAAATTCATCTTTTTTCCCTTGTATTGTTTATGTATTTCATGTTTATTTCATGTTAAAAAAAATTTTTTTTTTTTAATATTTTGGGTGGGCAGGAAAAGGGGTTTTAATTTTATTTTTCATTATTTCTTTTTGGGGGAAAAAATTTATTGTAAATCGTAAATTCAGGTTTAGGCCTATATTCACCGAACAGTCAAACATAGGGGAGTTGAATTACTAGCTTAAAATATCATAGTTTCTACAATTTAATCTTTCATTCTATATTATTTTTACTACAGTAAATGTAAAGTCTCAAATTAATGAGTTATAATTTTCATCAAATTACTTGTAAATACATGTATGGTGTGCAATAGACCACTGTAGCAAAACTGTTTAAAAACACATAATGTCTCTATTCATGGAAGACCTAATAGCATGCCAGACCCAACACCTCAGACAGTTGTGCAGCTTGTATTTATGCATGTGATAGGACTGACTTCATATTCCTAGTATTTTAGTTATTATTTTTAACAGAATGTAATATTCCTTTTATTAAAAATGTGTATGGGGAACAAAAATACAACCGGTAACAAGCAGCAAATATAACTTGCAACTGGTACAAGTTACAGTACTAGAATTATAGCTAGACTAGTAGTGTCACTTCCCTCCTTCAGTAATGTGTTGTGGCCTTATTTTCACCTCTGTACGTATCAGCAACTTTTATACTCGATGTATTAGCCAACCACTAGTTTTAAAGTATTTTTTTGTTTAACACATCAATATATAAGCTCACATATACAATATGTAATACACCACAGTATATAACATTACAGAGTATAATGGTATCCAGCAATACATAATGCCCTTGTATGACACCACTGCCATATTACATCATTGTTTTATAACACCACTGCTATATGACACCACTGGAATATAACATCATTGCTTATGACACCACTGGAATACAATATCACTGCTTTATGACATCAATGTTATATGACACGACACCACTGCTATATGACATCATTGCTATGTGACACCAATACTATATGACACCACTGCCATATGACATCATTGCTTTAGGACACCCCACCCACATGTAATGTAAACAAACAAGGTGAACACGTCTGGTTTTCGTTCATTACACTTTTTGTATTATACCACAATACAAACACTTTACACTGTGTAGAAGTTGTCTCCACATTGATACGGTAGAATAAATAAAGAGAAACATTACCATTCTCATGTAACACCATTTTTAGAAGAAATGATGCTCTGAGTGAAGGCATATGGAAATAAGTCACTTTGTCTGACTTTTTTTAATTATCCTAGGTTCTCTACACATATGCTGCTATGTATGATAAACTATGTAACTGTATTGTGTATACCTGAATAAACTTACTTACATATGAGAGGAATAATTTTCTAGTTACCCCCAGTAATATTATGGTGTACACATTTTCTCTGATGTTGGACTACAAGTCGCCTGGCTACCACAAGCCCTACAAGTTGCCTGGCTACCACATCTCATATTTATGTTAATTTATTCTACTGTGGGGTGTATTTATCATGTTTATATGCTACGTAGCATGTTTACCATATAATTTTTGAAGAAAATAATATAGACAGATTAATGGAGATGTCAATATTAAAGTAATATACGACATTTAATGCGCCCAAGAGATTACATATTATTATTAATATGCCGTCAAGAGTAGAGAGATTCTTAGTGATTTTAATGTGTACAGTATTTGCATGCCAGCACAGTGTGTAAGTATATTTAGGTACAAGTACACATAAGTATAATCATCAGAGTACATATAAAATATGCAATAACTTTAAAACACTTGAAATTTTGGAAACTCTCCAGACATTATAGCTAGATGTGCTCACGGAGAATGTAAACAAACTGGGTGGGGCATGCCATATTAGAAAGACCAGGAGCCGTATAGCAAGTTTTGGTCATAATTTGAAATCGCTGTATTAGCGGAATGGCAAGGGCAGAACGCCATAAAGTGGGGCCCTACTATACGTATTTGCATATATACTAGTGTTCGATAGTGTTAATCATTACAATATATATGTATTACTACTGATATACAACATATTACAATCGTGCAAGGCAAATATTAGAATGAAACATTAACTGACCACAATATAATATAATGTAGCAGACACAGCACAATATAATATAATGTAGCAGGACACAGCACAATATAATAAATGTAGCAGAACACAGCACAATATTATATACTGTTTTAGGACATAGTACAATATAGCAGAACATAGTACAATATGTATAATACAATGTAGCAGGCCACAGTACAATATAATACAATGTAGCAAGACTAGTACAACCTTAA
>NW_026507360.1:0-39371 GCF_026875155.1 Cherax quadricarinatus
AAAAAAAAAGCACTAAACCTATGAACCGAATAGCCTGATATTTATTCACAACTTTTAACATTGTCTTTGTGTTATGTAGAGATGGCCCTTAATGGGAGGAGCTTTAATTTTGAAGGGTTCTTGAGCCAAAGAATTAGAGCTATTCTCCTATTAGTTCAAACCTGAATACATTCCATTTTGCAGGCACTGTATGATCACTACAGGTTTCATGTTTCCCCCTGATTATAATATCTGGAGATAAGTTTTATATATGTTATGTGGTATAGATTAAGGTTAGACGGTCTAGTGGCAGGAAATTCCAATAATACTTATTGTGTATCTTCAATCCCAAAAGTTAATACTCTTAAAAATATGTAACAAGCCAACTTTTATTTGTCAAAGATGGCAATTTATCCTACATGTCTTAAATTCAAATATCCAGACCCAAGAGTGTGTTAGACTCATAAATACTGTAATGTTCTTGGGTAGGTAATAATTATGTATAAAATACTGATAGATTGAGAAAGACAAATGCAATTACATAAAACTTTATTGTGACTGTAAGGTCCCTGTATGGGTGAAACATGTCAATAAAGTTTACATGTAACTGCACTTATGTCCGTTTTTCATTGTAAAGTCCCTATACTGACTAGGCAACTTGCCCTTGCTAGGACCTTGTACAAAAATTTGACATTCCAGAAATCAGACAGAAGCACGGGAAAAGTTTAATAAAAAAAAAATGTTTCCAGGTTTTTAGGTAAAGAGGTAAACAAAAAGAATCCTAGTGGCAAAAGTCAGGGCATGGAAGAAAAGGACCACTTCCATAGCCCAAATGAATACCTGTTACACTTCCATCAACCCAAAATCAAAAGATCCCCCCGAGCACCTCATCCTGAAGCAATATACAAATTCTCCCAGGATTCATCAAATACTTCCAGCTTGTCCAAAGGATGGTTGTGGGCAATTGTGGGAGACTCAAGAATGAGACAGTTCTTCAGTGCTTTGGTGACTCTGCTTAATTCTCCAAGACTAAAGTACAGAAAAACATCAACAGGGGTATAGAATTTTCTTAGTTATAGGTTCCCAACCTGTGGTCTACAGACCCATACTGGTTACATGGGAAAGCTGCATAGCATTACAATAATAACTCCAGTTGACCACCACTTATCTGTAGTCTAACTATAGGTAGACTTCTTAAGGATTAACCTCGAGTGACTAAAATGCTTCTCAGAAAAGTTATCAAATGCTGATCTAATTTTTATATACCACCGAAGTCTCGGGTAATACTCCAGTCACCCACACCACATTACCTTAAAAACTGCCATTACTACTGCTCAGGAGAAAACGTGCAGCTGTGAATTCCATATTTACTGGACACCAAGTTCCATTATTACTATGTTGATAAATCAACTCAGTTTTATGATTCTACACCTATTGTGTAGATGTATGGTAAGAATTGATTATGTAAGAGCGGTGTTAGAAGAGCATTATTTGCAGACAGTATTCTGGCAGCCTTAATCCTTTTATATGCAGTAGTGATGACGAGATTCACTAAGTATTGGAATACAATAAAGATGAATTACTACATACTCCTTGGAGCAATGGTTGTGTGGTGAGGCCCATGATCTCTATCACTTGTAAAAAACGACGAATGTATTATGATTGAAGATACGGAAAGAAAAACTCTGAAATACCATGTTATTATGAAAGTGATTTCGTGCTTATATGTGTTATGAGATTGAATTAGTGGAAATTTGTTAATGTGCTCTGCTAGCAAAGATGATAAAACTGGTTTCACGGGAATTTACAGCAAAAATGTGCTCTTTCTGGGAAGATTTTGAAAAAAGGCCAGATTATTTTTACAAAGAAGCTAAATTTGAAAAGACAGTCTCGACCTATAGAAACAGTAGCTGCATAATGTTCATTAAGTGTACAGTAACCCATACTGTACTTGTTTTGTTCAAAAAAACAAAGTTAAAAATAGCCATCCATATAACCGATAATGTTGTTGAATAATGGAATAGCTACCACACTATTGGGATGATATTAAAGTCTTTATTTGGTATATAAGAACACTCAATTTTAACTCCAAGCAAAATCATAATGCAATAACAGCAGGGACTATTTTGAAAATATATTGTATGGCAATCTCTCATATAGCAGCTGTGATAAATTGATGACTGAGGGTGAAGAAAAAGAAGAGACTAATTAACTATGATGCATTTACATGCAGCTGGCTTTAAAAATGCCAATTTATGTTCAGATAATTGGAAAAAAGCTTTTGCCCATGCATACTCAAGGGTATATAAATTTTGTCAGTTATTTAACTCACCAATCAGTCCTGGGATTATACAAGAATCTACCGGTCAATGTTTCTTAAACATTTTGTGTACTTGGCTAGGAAGCTTGCAGAGAAAGAAACATTGGTCTTCTTTAATGTTATCTAAACTGCAACATTTTAATCCAGTCCACAGATCAAAGGAGTAATTTAATGAGCTTGAAAATATTGCCTAGTACTGTATGAAATATTAAATTAGGGGCTATGACAGATTGGGAAACAATGCACCTATTAAACCCTTTACAACATTTGGACTGTATGTCCCTATGTGGGTTTAAGGGCCTTAGTTTTGATTGTAAATAATCAGGGAAAAATCCTCTAATTAAACTTCACATTTAAAACAATATACAATCCTTAGAAATGCGTGGTACAAATTGACGTACAGTGATTAGGACTACTACTGTATGTTATACATATTAAGGACTTCATTTCACAACTGCAATTCTGAATGTGTATAGGCAAGTCTCTGGGCCTCCTTGAGTTCACTTATAGTGGTGGCTTGGGAATGTAGTTGCCAGTGGTAATCTTGCTCAATTTTGGAGCCTGAGAAAGGTCTGCCCAACAAAAGAAGGTTGGGATCACTGTTTTTAAATATATTAAATAATTAAGCCTCTTTTATCTAAAGTAATTTTTAATTAATATTAGGTATGGTGCTGATTGTTTTATAATTACATACAGTTGGGAAATTAAATAATAAATGAGATGAGCGAATAATCAAGAAAATATGTTTTCAGGTGGATAGATTTTATTATTTTGCCCTGGGAGGGATGAGTTAATTTGGGCACAGCTCAACATCATCCAGTGACAGAACTCACTGCAGAAAGGTAAGTACATCCAACCCAAAATAATTGAATTGCATTGGTAATTGTTAATGCCCTCCTTGTCTCAAGTATTGTTATCCTGACACGCTGAATGGAAATGTCCCTTGGATATATGTATACTATTACGTATGTGGGAATATGCTGAAAAATTGAGCGCCTTTTGAAACATAGGGACTTTGAACAAACTGCTCAGATGTAAGTGAATGGTTCAAGGTCTACAGTACTGAAAGAATCAAATGGAAATGGAGGGTTAAAAAAAAAAAAAAAAGTAGAAGGTTAGAGGGAATAGAGTAAATTGAAAGATAAATGATTATTTGGATACGAAAAGTTTATGACTGTGAATGTAGTTGATACTTTTCCCAAAGTAAAGAATGCTGGCATGCGCGATTATGGCATATGGAATCCGCTTCACAGGGTCGTATTATTGTTCCCTAAAGTGATTACACCCTGACATTTCATAAAAAAAGAAAGCATTTCATTATTTGTAAATCATAAATATGTTACATGTAATGTACAACTGTAAATATCATAATAGCCTTATGGATTTCAATGAATGACTTTACATCAAGTTAACCCGTATGCCTTCATTCATCTTGCATTTTTAGGGAAAATGGCTGCCGCGTGCATGATATGAACTGAAAACTTACGGATAGGCCAAAATTACTGTGTCATTGTGGGGTGTAACACAGGGATTGTACACTTACGAATCGTTTTTTCTTGGATTCCGCTACTGTTACACCTGCTCAGCAAAAAAACGCATGCACCAATGGACAGCAGATGAACAGCGATGCGCAACTTTGCTAATTTTAGGTAGAGACAGTACTCTACTCATGAAATAACAGCACTGGAAGTAAAATTTTAACTAATAATATTATAATCTTTATTTCTACAAGTACATTTAAAAGGTTTACAGTCCTGGATGACATCCAGTGTAAATACAGGTAGTTTCCCCATATTCAAGGGGTATATGATACTTTCCAACAGAACCTACCGTGGATACCCAAAACGCTTTTAGTTGATAGTAGCGAACTCCATATAAAGTAGTTTTCGTACGATACGTACATACTTGTGATAGTTTATTGATATTTACACAATTAAGTGGAGCATTAGCACTTTGTCCACTGCATGGGAAGCACTTCTCCGTGGCTTTCTATAGGGCTTTGAAAGAACGGCACACACATACACTACTTTTGTCCTGTGGGCCATTATTAAGCAAATTATTAGGTGCTTATCTTTGGGCATGACTAGCCGTGGTATTAACAAACTGTGAATCCGTTGGATATGGGTTTCTACTGTACTATTTTAGAAAAAAAATGGACCTTGTTATGCAGAGATTTTGGTGTGGTAAATTAGCGTCATCTTGCAGTTTTTGTCCCAGGATGTGACTCTTACTCACATTCGGACCGCTAATCCCAGGGTACCTCATTTTATGATAAGCATACATGGTCAGAAGATGCTTTAAGGAAATATGGTCCAATGTTTTACACCTTTACTGTACCAGGATCAACCCTCGGACCTCAGTGTGTGAGCTGAGTTGCGCTAGCAATTGAGGTGTGGGATAGGCGCAGCTTATCAATTATAATATCTGACTGCGAAATACCTGGCATGATGGTGCTTTATACGCAAAATTGGCGAATTACTGCACTTAATATAGTACAATAAAAGGACTTGGAAGGTAAAAAAAGAAAAAAAATGGTTTGATTTGAGTAAGGATAATGCCACATTGTTAGCAGATATTAATCTACTCACTGAAAATGAAAATTATAGCCCAACAATGTGGACTTTACCTACTTGCAAGGTTCAGGGACTATCTACTGGATGGACGGACGACTCTTCACACATACCGGTTCTGCTGGACCTCAGGCTGCATTAGACAAGTATTAAAACTTACATTGGCACAAATCTCCTTCCACAGGTTGGTCAGCCTTTGCAAGTCAACCTACACTATTATACAACTACAAGACCCACCATTACAGGTAAACAGCCGCATGTTGTACCTCTTAATATGGCCTTTACTAAATCCAACACTGTCTTAAGTCTATCAGTGATGTGTAAATTAAAACTCCCCATTAATTCTTACCTTAATTATTTTATATTTTTTTTATGTTTAGGCTTAATTTCCAACTAAATGATGTATAATTAGTATACAGTACAGTACCATAGAAAGAATAAATTTCCTTGTCTTTATATTAATTGAATTGTACTTAATGACTTTTACATTTGATTGATTCAAAATAAAATTAAATTTTTAATGTTGATTATGGAAATTAGTTAGCATGTACTCGTCAAATACAGTACATAATTACATTCACCCTTTAATTTTGTTGTGTTTCCACTGTACACATCAGTCATTACAATACCAGTAATTCTTCATATTCCATTGAACACTCATAATACAGTTGAGCATGAAAAGTTCCAGATTGATCTGGGCCAGAGGTATTATGAAACTTGGATCCAATCTGTCTTAACGATTGGAGCTTATATATATGTCAGTTTGCTCAAATTATTAATACCATTCTTGCTAGTTTGCCCTTTCCATTTATCAACTGAGAATAAGGAAACTATCAGAATTACCCTATAATGTCCACTGAAGTCAGTAGTCTTGGCCAATTTTAGACACAAAATTCATAGAAAATTTCCAAGTTTAAACAGAATCCTCCAAAAATCCTGTCAGCATATTACACTTGCCCTCTTTTTTTTTAATCTGCCTTCATTGCACCAAAAAATATTGATGCTCTCACCCTATGTGTAGGATAATAATATAAACCAGGATTGATTGGTCAATGGTTTGGAGTATCCCAATTTTTGCAGCAGATTAGTTAGAAAACACGGACTGGATTTTGTACGGGTGGCCTTACCCCTCATTCAGGAAAATCGTCAAAATCTAATATTATGCACCTTGAGCCCTATTTCAAGCTGCTTTCCAGCTCCTGATAATTCGACAAAAATTGCTCTCTATTTCGTAGTTATTTCTTTATTTCTTTTAATGTGTAGCAAGAAAACAGACAATATGTCCCATAAAACCATCCTAGAAAACACCTCAAAGTTGATATTTAAACATACATAAGGTCAAAGGTGTACCTTTTTCCCATCAGTACTGCAGGGGGCAGGATTTTTAGTTTTTTTGTTTTTTTTTTTTTAATACTGTATACAACTCACTGCAACATACCCTTCTCTCATGTCTTGGCCAAAATTTTACCATCAGATATTTGGGTAACAGTTACTTGAGTGACAATGGCTTTGCTAACATAAGATCTGTTTAAAGAGATGTGGTGGAAAGGGTTAATCTCAAAATCAATTTAAACCAGTGGACTGTAAAATATAACAGACAGTTCTGGATTTAAACAGCTTTGTCCGCATCCACAGAGTTGATCCAGGACTAATCAGGCTCTGATAAATCTGTTAAATCAAAGGTTTCACTGTATAGGTTAATATACTTTATATCTAACTTAAATTAAACCTGTATCTTGATAATGATTATGTATAGTATTAAAATTTCATAATGGGAGTTCTGAATGCTTAATTGCAGTTCATTGTAAACTGGCTGCCGAACGACAAGAATATGTTTGTATCAAACAAGATTCTGAGTATGTTCTGTATATTCTTTTTCCTTTTTCCTCTAAAGGGAATCACACATTCTTTCAATAAATACCATAGGGCCTACGCCAACAAACAACATCTACCTGGTATTAACAACTTTATTATCGAGTCTTATAGTGCTCCAGTGTTGCCGTTTTGGCGATAGTAACATACCTTTCTCACAGCATATTCCTGCCCTGTTTAACCTCAAAAGATACAGAAAATCATTTGGTCATGTTATGGGATGTGATATTCCTGCACACAGGATTTGTCTTGTCAGAGAATATGCCAATAGTTTCTTAATTGAGATCTGCAAATGCTCTATATTGACTTAGATTACACCTATTGTGATGTGAGTGTGGGTCATGTCTTTATTGTTTTCATTATTTAATGTTAAAATTAAATAAATTAAAATATATGAAAATAATAGTTTGTTTTATGTAACTTGTATAGGTCTTTCCAAAATTTGTTACAATAAATTTAACATGGTCTATATCTAATGTATCTGTTACTTTAATATCACACTTGTCAGATGCATGGTAGGAATGTGGCTCAACTTCTTTAATCCTGGACCTGGAGGAAGGTCCAGGCACTGTCAGTTCCAATTCTTAGTTAGGATGTAGCAGGTCCAGAAAAATGTACCTCAGTTTTCTAAGATAGGCATGTAAGTCTCCAGGATATACAGCTGGGTTTGTGGGTTACACATTAATGCATGAAAACCTGTAGCACTTGACAACACACTTTGAGGAAAAACTGCAAAAATTTTTAATTCCAATAGATTTTGTATTTTTATACACTGATTGCACTTTAAATTAATCTCTTTAAGTGGTATTTCTTGTATGGAGTTCTATGGTTCTTTGTTGTATTTTTCCATGTTCTCATGTGGTAATAGCAAGACCTTTTTTTTAAATAAAAAAAGAGTGAAAAAAAAAAAAAAAAAAAAAAAAAAAAAAAAAATTTTTACCGCCTGCCATACTAATAGATCTGCCTCGGTGGGGAGAACGGCTGCCGACTTGTTGAAAAAAAATAAAAAAACTAAATAAATCTGTCCATATAGACGAAAACACCCCCCAGTCTTGGTACCATGATCATGACGTGTCAGTTGTAAGTTTACATAGCTACACCTCTGTATTTGCTGAATTAGAAATTACTGTGTACTGAAATTATAGAAGACAAATTGTGCCAACTGCCCGTTTCAACACGCAGTGAGACAACGCTACAACTTATGAAGTCATTAATGAGGAGAAAATACCTTTTTAAGAAATTACCTGGGCGTTTATCCGCTGGAGAGGTGTTCGGGGGGTCGAACGCCTCACGGCCCGGTCTGTGGGACCATGGCTAATGGTGGATCAGTGCTGATTCAAAACAGGCTGGTACATGGTGGCTGCCACAGACAATTCCAACGTGATGCCACAGCCCAGCTGGTCCAGGTACGACTTTAGGTGCTTGTCCAGAGCATGCTTGATAGACAAGCAGGGGGGTTCTATTGGTATTCTCCCCTTATGTATGCTGGGAGGCAGTTGAAAACAGCCCTTGGTTACTTGTCCTGTTACTTATTGTGTTATCTCTTATACGTGCTAATGACACCCCTGCTATTCTTTGGGGGGATGTTGCATCGTCTGCCGAGTCGTTTGCTGTCATAGTGGAGTGATTTTCATGTGCAAGTTCAGTACTAGTCCCTCTAGGATTTTTCAGGTGTATATAGTCATTTATCTGTCCCGGCCTGCATTCCAGGGAGTAACAGGTTCAGGAACTTCAAGCGCTCAGTAATTGAGGTGTGTTATCTCCGTTTAGGCTGCTGTGTAGGTCTCTGTAATTTCTAGGTCAGCAATTTCATCAGCCTTGAAGAAGGTGATGTTGGTGATGCAGCAATATTCCAGCCTTGATGAAGCAGCACTCATGATGAGTCATCATGGGCTTGGCATCCCTAGTTTTGAAGGTTCTCATTATCCTCCTGTCATTCTAGCAGCATGCTCATTTGATACCAATGTTATGTCCTTGAAGGTGATGTTCTCCAGACATCCGATCACCCCCTAGGTCTCTGACGTTAGTTTTTTGCTATATTTTGTGGGCTGGGAATTTGTTTTATGGCTCTGATGAAGAGGACGACCAAAATTCTGTGATAATCAAATTTTTCCAGCTTGGGTAGGTTATCTCTATTTATTAATTTGAACATTGATACAGTCGAAGTACAAAAAGTATACAGTAAAAATTGCAGCATGCCAAAGCATTGAATGCATTGAATTACCGGCAGGCTTTAAAATTAACTTAAGATTAACTAAGCTAATGATTATTCGCTCAGTGGTACAAAAATTATTGTAAACAGAGGATTGGAATATCACAATCAGACTGACTTTCATACATTTCAATTATTGAAAAATAAACAGAATGAGAAGAGACAGTTGAGTGAACTTGTAAAACTGGTAAAGGGGCAGCATAAACCTTTTGTCATAGAAATGGCTTCTACTCACACCTAGAAATCTTTTGGCACAGCATTATAATCTGTCGCTTGCTTACATTATCAAATACATAATTGTTTCCACTTGATAATGGGTTTGTCTTCTTGGACCATTATACAGGTCTACAAAACAGTCTGTGTGTTGATAATGGTCAAGATAGATCATAATGCCTGTTTTAAGTTACTACTCTTATGTCTGGGAATTTTTGTGCTAATGCTATTATCTCATTACCATTAGTACTGTAAAGAACACTGTGTTAAAACCTATATGAGCATTGCAGACAATCTTAAGTGAAACAACTGGCTCATGTGTCTTGCCCATGAATGGAATGTTGAAGTGGAATGGCGACCAGACATAGTGGCATTCTTGTTGTTCATATCTACATTAAATGTCCTTGATGTGGGGAAGTTTAAGAGCTACATAGCAAGTATATTCTCTGACAACAGAAAAAATATGAAGGGTAATAACAATTCAGGAGGATATAGTTGTAAACTGAGAAGGAACGTACTTCATTATGACATGGATCAAAATGATGGCAAATGCAGTTAGATATGGAAAAAAAAAATGCAAGAGTCCCAGTCCTTGGGAATGAAAGTAACTCTCTGGCACCTACAAAGTGAATAATGTAGAAGCTTGATCATATCGGATGTGAAGAAGAAGATAGTCATTGTTAGAGAAGATCTGAAGGCGAGACAACAAGTGCCTAAATGTTCAACAAGCGTACAAATGAAAGACATCCAAATAAAGTATTTCAATAGACAATGATGTTCAAGTTGGCATAAATATAGATTTTGGCAAAGTATAGGAGACTGATGTTTTGCAGTTACAAATGAGTTTAACAAGCTCGTCATAAGTAATCTATTGGAACTTTATATAATCAGGGGAACGGAAAGAGGGTCGCACCCATATGGTTATATGGCACACCAATGGCACAGGACAGAATCAGGCTTAATCTGAGGAAGGATAGGATAGAGTCCTAAATTCCTTGTAGTCAGAGCACCTCATCCCAGCCTCAAAATGATAATGTACGTAAGTTAGAGATGGATTTGAGAAGTATGTATCATTATGCGGCCAGGCAATGGCCTACTGCTGTTTCTCTCTTATTATGTCTTATCTTAATAAAAAGATGCAGCAAATAGCGTTTTTTTTTGCTAATACAATAGCATATCTTTACGATTACAATCTAGGCTATACAGTGGAACCTTGAAAATCGAACGTACCAAATATTCGACGGTTTCGAAAATAAGACCATTTTTTCGGAACAAAACATGTGACTAAAAATCGAATGCGTTTCAAATTTCGGACCGCAGGTACGGGACCTGTCCGCTGGCCCGCTCTGTTCCGGTCCCATGCAGGCGCCAAATGTGAGCACAGTCTAGTCTTTGTTTATGCTTGAGTCGTGAACACTAACCTGCGCTCATTCACACAGTTTACGATGATTTAGTTTGATGTTTAGTGGCTCGTGGGACTGCGAAATAAGCTGCATGACCCAAAAGAAACTTGCCTTGCAGTACCCCTGGTGAGTAAAGAAAGGTGAGAAAACGGCCATAGACTTTTGAAGAAGAGGACAAATAATCAGAAGTATGAGATGAGTGAAACCTGTTGAGCATTGCCAGGATGTCAGAGGACTGTGAACAGTAATTTTGTGAGACAGAAACAGACAAACTAGTGGACAGTATATTTCTTGTGAGACAGAACAGACAATACTGTGGACAGATATTTTGTGTGACAGAAAAACTGACGACTGTGGATGTTACTAGTGGACCCCCGACTTAAACGATTGCATCGCATTAGCGATTTTCCGCTCATAACGATTCTTTTACGCGACAAAATTTTAGCTGCGCATACCGATTTAAAAAACCCGCCTTACCGATTTTCGTACCGAGACTGCGTCCAATGTGCCCTCACATGTGCGGACCGTACTCCCATTGTTGACCAGCAAGCTCTCCGGCTGGTGGTAAACATCCAAGCATACACTAGAATATTTCGTATTATACAGGGTTTTCGGTGCATGTTTCTGGAAAATTAAGTGACCTCTATGGGCCCATGAAAAGCTTCTAGTGCCCAACCCTGTGGTAAAAAGGGGGTGAGAATTAGTATGGAAATTAAGAAGATTTTGGAAGGGTTTGGGGCTAACTGAGTAGCCTATGCTGTTGTGTGGAATCCATTGTGCCTTAACGTCACAAGATTAAGGAAATTTTGTGCAGAGTGGGTGAACTGTCCAAATCTTTATAGACTGAAAAATCCACCCTGACTCAGCTGTGGCAAGTCCGTGTGGTGGACTATTTCAATGAGCACATGTTTATGGCCCATTTTTAGGAAAGTCTGAAGGAACGGGAGGTACAGAGCTCTATGGACAGATTTTGTTGTTGCGACAGAGATCCAGTGACTTCAAGCTGGTCTGATGGCATTTAATGTAGAAGGGAAAGTAACCCCTAGATAATGGACTTGCTACCTCAAGTACTAATGGGAAGCGGGTTTCCCCTTCTAAACAGTAAGAAGATAATGTCTCCCCTCCTCCCATACCATCGCAATCATCCAGATCTTCAATTAAAAGTAATAGTCGTCATGTATTTGTGCATGCCTTTTTCAGTATGTGTGTATGAAAATTAACATTCATGTGGTATATAAAAAATTTTTTTCATACTTTTGGGCGTTCTTGCACGGATTAATTTTATTTCATTATTTCTTATGGTGGGAAATTCATTCGCATAACGATTATTTCGCATAACGATGTGCACCTCTTGCACGGATTTTAAAATGTTAACTTGGGGGTCCACTGATTTGTGAGACAGAAAACAGACAACTGTGGAGTTATTTTGTGAGACAAAACAGACAATTGTGGGCAGTTATTTTGTGCAGGCAGAAACAGGACGATGTGGAGTTATTTTGTGGAGTACAAGAAACTGCAGCTGTGGGCGTTATTTTGTTGAGACAAAACAGATGTTGTGGACAGTTATTTGTTAGACAAACAGGAGACGTGTGGACAGTTAGTTTGTAAGCAAACAGACGAATGGTGGAGTTATTTTGTGAGACACGAGATTGTAGGACTAGATATTTTGTGAGACAGAAACAGACAGGGGACTGTGGATAGTTCTTTTGTGAGACAGAAAATAATGAGGATGTAGACAGTTATTTTCTGTGAGACTGGGGTCCAATGACTATCAAAGCTGGTCTAGTGGCATTAAATTACAGAGAAGGGAAGCAACCCCAGAGAGGGCTTTGATACCGGAAAAGGTCCTCATGGTGGGGGATTCTCAACTTCCAAAAACACTAACCCCAACTCCCTCTTTCTCCTTCCCTATTCTTCAGATGCGCCATCCAACAATCGTCATAAGGGTTAAGTAAAAATGTATTTTAAATTACCATACGTGTAATTAAAGACTTATAGCATTTGTTGTATGTAGAAAACTGTAATTAATCTCTATAAAATGCTATTTTTTTTGTGAATATTTTTGGGTTTCTGCGAACGGCATTATTTGTATTTTCATTTATTCTGATGGGAATATTGCTTCGATTTTCAGACTTTTCGAAATTAGAATCTAGCTCCTGGAACGGATTTAAGTTCGATTTTGAGGTTCCACTGTTTTGATTTTAGGGGCTCCACTGAACTATAGTCCTTCAATTTTTTTTTTATTATACAAGTATTCTGGTCCATTGCTCTGGCAAAAGCAGGTTACATCTTGTGAAATGATTTATGGGGGAAGGTTGAAGGTGATATTTGGCCCAAATTATTTTTTATGGGAGTCAGAACATATTCTGTTAATCTATACAATATGAAGGGAGAGTCACCTGACCACATTCTATATCATGTCGATCCTTGCGTTTTTAGTACATTTTGAACACCAAGCCAGTCACTCTTGATTTTTTGAGGGGGAGTTATCTATCCTTACAGGTAATTTACTCTTAGTATGATAATTGTACTTATGGTGTACTGTATTTAAATAAACTTGCATAATGACTTGCTACCTTAAATAAACTTACCTACTTACTATGTAGTCAGATTCAGGGACAGTGAAATACATAGTTCGACACTTACCAATCCTTAAGCTGTCTCTCCCATGTGTAATACATGGTGAATTTACCCTTACCTCCTGCCTGCTATCAAAGGGTTATGGGTACCAAACGTTGATATTACTGATTGGACCCAGTGGCTACTGTGTGGCTAATAAGCTCCCGCTTCACTCACAGAGGGCGCGGGTTCGGTATTCACGGCGGGGTGGAAAATATTTCGATGTTCCTTACACTATTGTCCTGTTCATCTAGACAGCAAATAGAGTCCTGGGTGTTAGTCGACTGGTGTGAGTCGCATCCTGGGGGACAAGAATTGAGGACCCCAATGAAAATTAGTTAGACAGTCCTTGGATGATGCACAGACTCTTTCATTGGGTTATCCTGGGTGGCGTACCTCTGGGGTTAACAAATCCAAATGAGAATCTTATCTTATCTAAGTTGCCATTACCAATTGATTAGGTTGACAGAACATTACTTATTATAATCAGAAAGAGTGCTTAAACCAAACAGTAATATTAAAAAATTATTCTCAGGTTAAAATGGCGCATATTTTTTTTAATTTGTGAGATTATAACCTCCACTGCACAAACAAATCATATCAGATACGTTAATTAAGAAGATTTTGCGAAACTTGGAGTACTAAACTCAATACTAATGCAGTGATTTTCCCAAATCTTTACACACAATGATTTCGTCAGAAGTTACACACGGAAATGGATAAGTCAACGTGACTTAAATTTGATTTATTCCCATTACTTTGATCATATTGAAGCTTGATGAGTATGTCATCCTTTTATTGAATGTTAGGGAAATACAAAAAGCAAAAACAAAGCCAAATAATGATATTTATTTCCATTCTGGGTGCAACAAATCATGTTAAGGTATGTTACGTAATATCATTGGAAAGTTGCTCTACCTTACAATATAGTAAGCTTTAATTTAATAAATCACTGAAGGATGAAGGACAAATAGACATGAGTTTCGGGCCTCTCGTTACCACCCTTCCTCTTCGTATCCTCTTGTTAGCCTATGTATATTTTATTTTTACTATGGGCTTCGAAATTTCCCAGTTTTAAAATGAATAAACCTGTTTACAGGAACATTTTCATGTTGGTGACAGGAAACACAGTTACAAAGCAAGGTATACTTAACAAGAGGAAGTAAAAGGATGCGCGTAACAGGTTATCATGGACATGCCCGTGTTATGTCCAGTCTCCGCTACTCGGAGTATAAATTTCGCAGTCCCTTTAAACTTGCAAGCCAAAATTGCTAGCAGTTATTGTTAATCCTGGCTGTAATATACCTTGCTTAAATTAATTCTGGAGTATGAATTTACTTAAAATTATTAATATTGTGTTGCTGAAGAGTTTTGTAACTACTTTTCGAGCTCTGCTTGGAACTCCTGCAAGTAGTACAATGCAGACGATACGTGACAGTCATAATATTTTTGGGACTTCAGTCGTTTTGTGAATACAGGATATATATACTGAGAGTGCATATTACAATTGTTATTATACACTGACGCAAGTATCTTAAATAACTATCTTCAGAGAATGAAAACATGTATATTAGTACAGTGTGAATAATAACCCTTTAATGTTATCACGCGCTTAAATAGAAGACAAAAAAGGACAACTTAATACCGTGACTGGAATGATACGCAAATAACTCCCGCACATAGAAGTGAGGAGCATAAGGACGACGTTTCGGTCGACCAAGTTCGGACCGAAGAAAGTCGTCGTAAGCTCCTCTCTTCCTATGTTGCGGTTATTTGTGTAGATCACGTGCTTATGGATTCGTGCAGTTAGTTGATAGATAAAATATGAGTTTTAGCCTAACAAAATATATGAATGCGTGAATATCTTGATCCTGGCTTGGACAACCAGTGACATTCAATTATTCGTGTATTTAAGGATGCTTGTTCCTCTTTCCTCTTTCATCTAGGCTTCAACGCACTATGGTCGTTTTCGGTCGCTGCTAATGTACGGTCTTTTTATAGGAAAACCGGTCTTACGTTTTGTATTGAGATATATGTGCCAGCTTTGTCTGATGTTTATTCAATCATGGAGCTCTAAATCCGTAGAGTTCATGTAGCACCTAGGTAATGGAAATAAAATGGTCTGTTTCTAGAAACGGGATGATAGGCCCAATTAGTTGGGTATCAGCTACTGTGTCCCGTGGCTCGGTTGGCAGAATCTCGCATCACTACACATCCCCGGTATCCCTGTTTACCTAGCAGTAAGTAGGTACCTGGGTGTAGTCGACTGCTGTGGTCGATCCTGGGGAGCAAGTATTTAAATGGACGCCAATAGAAATAAAGGACAATTCTCGAAGACGCCTGACTTTATTGGGTTATTCTCGTTGGCTTAACCCGTACCTGGATGTTCAAATTCCACAGATATTTTCTAGCCTAAACCTCATTAATTAGTATAGTATTATCGATTCATTTCTTGATCAACTCAGTTGTGGTGCATACGACGGACTGCTGGAGGCGGGGTACCAACAAGTTGATCGAATCTAGCCAGTAACCAGAAGCACTAGTCTGGGAATGGGCAGTGATGTAACCTCCAGAACCTACAAATTAATAACCCTTTACCGGTGTTTGGGCACCTCAATGTGGAACAGGAGGTCAATCAGGTTTGATCCAAAAATGCGTTGAGTAAGCCTAATTCTCCTGGGATCATAGAGCCATTTACACTTTTTGAAAGGTGTAGCATGTTTTCAGAAGACTTATTTTTTTTTTTAGGTGTTGGCACACCTTTCTGCATTATTCGTATACCTATTTTATTTATTTATTTATTTATTTATTTATTTAACAATTGTGAGCTTTACAGATAGGGTACAAATAAAATTACTATATGCAACGTTGTTCTTTTTTATAATAATCTTGAGGAAACGCTCGCTATAATTTGTTGAATTGGAAAGTTAAAGTGAATCAAGTTCGTCTTAAGAAACGGGAGAGTAAGTCCAACTTTTCCAAAATCCAGGTACCTATTAATGAGGCAAAAGTGGTAAGGGGTATTTGTATACAACATGTTGTTGTAGATAAAACATACAAGTATACAATTAAGAAAGTCGTGCTGCACAGGTGATTGCTTATTACTTAAAGGTATTATTTTCTAAATACTACCTTGTTTTTTGGTCTATCAAATTGTTGCGCTTTATAAATTTGTTTATTGGTCTTTTTGTTTAAAAAATCTCATTCTATTTTACTGTGGCTTCTTTTGTGTCGTTGTACCTCAACGTCTCATTCTAAAAAAAACTTCTGGCTCATTCCTTCAAATGGTATTTTCTTTGGTTTTAAGACTAAGCTCAGTTTAATTGGGATCGGTTTAGGTTATGATTGAGCTGGGTTGTTGTTAAGCTAGTTTGAGCTTATGTTAGGCATATACATTACCTACATAAACGTTTATTTAAGACAACGCAAATACGTTGGATTGAGTATGAAAGCAGCAGTAACAGCCTGGTTGATCAGGCCTGATCCCCATGGCCTGGTCCAGACGGGCCGCGGGGGCGTTGACCCCGGAACTTCTCTCAGGTGAACTCCAGGTATACGTATGGCAACATGGGTGACATAGGAATAAAATATGTCTAATTGATTTCTGAACACTTATCATTGTTGGGGGAGAATTTGGAGCTGCAGCTGTGACATTTATACGAGTCAGATCAAACGATGATGCAAACTAAATTCAATTCAAAGTTTATGTCTATAGAAGGAATTTCATTGCTGTGTTTACAGAATGTGGTTTTTGTGATGGTTTACATGTAGGCTTTAAATAATGATACAGAGTGTACCAATAGAAACCCTAGCAAGGCTAGCATTTCGCGCAGGATTAGTTTAAATTCTTATTATAAAATATTACAAATTATGAGCGTAGTTGGGATTATGGCTAAGTGGACTAATTACTAGTTTGGGAGTTTAGCAATCGTGAATGCTTTTGGTTTGTGGCACTAGTACATAGTTTCAGTATTGGAGTATCACTGGATATTTATTTTAAAGATTGAGTTTAATATTTCTGTTTATAGGTCAAATGGGTGAGTGAGTGGTAAGTTGTGAACCACCAGGTGCGTATTCGATGCTGTAGTTAGTGACGGGGTGTATCAGGGAGATAAGATGGTATGAGACGTTTTATTCAGTGTTTGGTGGATTCTGTTAAAGTCTCAAAGACTTAATGTACAGAAAAAACACTCAACAGGGGTATAGGAATTTTTCTTAGTTATAGGTTCCCATACTTTGTCTACAGTACCCCTTACTGCGTTACATGGGAAAAAAGCTGCATTAGCATTACAATTAATAAACTCCAGTTGACCACCACTTTTATGTAGTCTAAACTAAGGTAGACTTCTTAAGGACTTAACCTCGAGTGACGTAAAATTGCTCTAGAAAAGTTATTCAAATGCTGATCTAATTTTTTTTACCACCTGATAGTCTCGGGTTAATACTCCAGTCACGCAAACACATTACCTTAAAAAACTGGCCATTACTACGTTTAATGCACTCAGGGAGAAGAAACGTCTGCACTGTGAATTCCATATTTTACTGGACACAAGTTCCATTATTATTATGTTGATAAATCAACTCAGTTTTTATGGATTCTACACCTATTGTGTAGATGTATGGTAAGAATTGATTATGTAAGAGCGGTGTTAGAAGAGCATTATTTGCAGACAGTATTCTGGCAGCCTTAATCCTTTTATATGCAGTAGTGATGACGAGATTCACTAAGTATTGGAATACAATAAAGATGAATTACTACATACTCCTTGGAGCAATGGTTGTGTGGTGAGGCCCATGATCTCTATCACTTGTAAAAAACGACGAATGTATTATGATTGAAGATACGGAAAGAAAAACTCTGAAATACCATGTTATTATGAAAGTGATTTCGTGCTTATATGTGTTATGAGATTGAATTAGTGGAAATTTGTTAATGTGCTCTGCTAGCAAAGATGATAAAACTGGTTTCACGGGAATTTACAGCAAAAATGTGCTCTTTCTGGGAAGATTTTGAAAAAAGGCCAGATTATTTTTACAAAGAAGCTAAATTTGAAAAGACAGTCTCGACCTATAGAAACAGTAGCTGCATAATGTTCATTAAGTGTACAGTAACCCATACTGTACTTGTTTTGTTCAAAAAAACAAAGTTAAAAATAGCCATCCATATAACCGATAATGTTGTTGAATAATGGAATAGCTACCACACTATTGGGATGATATTAAAGTCTTTATTTGGTATATAAGAACACTCAATTTTAACTCCAAGCAAAATCATAATGCAATAACAGCAGGGACTATTTTGAAAATATATTGTATGGCAATCTCTCATATAGCAGCTGTGATAAATTGATGACTGAGGGTGAAGAAAAAGAAGAGACTAATTAACTATGATGCATTTACATGCAGCTGGCTTTAAAAATGCCAATTTATGTTCAGATAATTGGAAAAAAGCTTTTGCCCATGCATACTCAAGGGTATATAAATTTTGTCAGTTATTTAACTCACCAATCAGTCCTGGGATTATACAAGAATCTACCGGTCAATGTTTCTTAAACATTTTGTGTACTTGGCTAGGAAGCTTGCAGAGAAAGAAACATTGGTCTTCTTTAATGTTATCTAAACTGCAACATTTTAATCCAGTCCACAGATCAAAGGAGTAATTTAATGAGCTTGAAAATATTGCCTAGTACTGTATGAAATATTAAATTAGGGGCTATGACAGATTGGGAAACAATGCACCTATTAAACCCTTTACAACATTTGGACTGTATGTCCCTATGTGGGTTTAAGGGCCTTAGTTTTGATTGTAAATAATCAGGGAAAAATCCTCTAATTAAACTTCACATTTAAAACAATATACAATCCTTAGAAATGCGTGGTACAAATTGACGTACAGTGATTAGGACTACTACTGTATGTTATACATATTAAGGACTTCATTTCACAACTGCAATTCTGAATGTGTATAGGCAAGTCTCTGGGCCTCCTTGAGTTCACTTATAGTGGTGGCTTGGGAATGTAGTTGCCAGTGGTAATCTTGCTCAATTTTGGAGCCTGAGAAAGGTCTGCCCAACAAAAGAAGGTTGGGATCACTGTTTTTAAATATATTAAATAATTAAGCCTCTTTTATCTAAAGTAATTTTTAATTAATATTAGGTATGGTGCTGATTGTTTTATAATTACATACAGTTGGGAAATTAAATAATAAATGAGATGAGCGAATAATCAAGAAAATATGTTTTCAGGTGGATAGATTTTATTATTTTGCCCTGGGAGGGATGAGTTAATTTGGGCACAGCTCAACATCATCCAGTGACAGAACTCACTGCAGAAAGGTAAGTACATCCAACCCAAAATAATTGAATTGCATTGGTAATTGTTAATGCCCTCCTTGTCTCAAGTATTGTTATCCTGACACGCTGAATGGAAATGTCCCTTGGATATATGTATACTATTACGTATGTGGGAATATGCTGAAAAATTGAGCGCCTTTTGAAACATAGGGACTTTGAACAAACTGCTCAGATGTAAGTGAATGGTTCAAGGTCTACAGTACTGAAAGAATCAAATGGAAATGGAGGGTTAAAAAAAAAAAAAAAAGTAGAAGGTTAGAGGGAATAGAGTAAATTGAAAGATAAATGATTATTTGGATACGAAAAGTTTATGACTGTGAATGTAGTTGATACTTTTCCCAAAGTAAAGAATGCTGGCATGCGCGATTATGGCATATGGAATCCGCTTCACAGGGTCGTATTATTGTTCCCTAAAGTGATTACACCCTGACATTTCATAAAAAAAGAAAGCATTTCATTATTTGTAAATCATAAATATGTTACATGTAATGTACAACTGTAAATATCATAATAGCCTTATGGATTTCAATGAATGACTTTACATCAAGTTAACCCGTATGCCTTCATTCATCTTGCATTTTTAGGGAAAATGGCTGCCGCGTGCATGATATGAACTGAAAACTTACGGATAGGCCAAAATTACTGTGTCATTGTGGGGTGTAACACAGGGATTGTACACTTACGAATCGTTTTTTCTTGGATTCCGCTACTGTTACACCTGCTCAGCAAAAAAACGCATGCACCAATGGACAGCAGATGAACAGCGATGCGCAACTTTGCTAATTTTAGGTAGAGACAGTACTCTACTCATGAAATAACAGCACTGGAAGTAAAATTTTAACTAATAATATTATAATCTTTATTTCTACAAGTACATTTAAAAGGTTTACAGTCCTGGATGACATCCAGTGTAAATACAGGTAGTTTCCCCATATTCAAGGGGTATATGATACTTTCCAACAGAACCTACCGTGGATACCCAAAACGCTTTTAGTTGATAGTAGCGAACTCCATATAAAGTAGTTTTCGTACGATACGTACATACTTGTGATAGTTTATTGATATTTACACAATTAAGTGGAGCATTAGCACTTTGTCCACTGCATGGGAAGCACTTCTCCGTGGCTTTCTATAGGGCTTTGAAAGAACGGCACACACATACACTACTTTTGTCCTGTGGGCCATTATTAAGCAAATTATTAGGTGCTTATCTTTGGGCATGACTAGCCGTGGTATTAACAAACTGTGAATCCGTTGGATATGGGTTTCTACTGTACTATTTTAGAAAAAAAATGGACCTTGTTATGCAGAGATTTTGGTGTGGTAAATTAGCGTCATCTTGCAGTTTTTGTCCCAGGATGTGACTCTTACTCACATTCGGACCGCTAATCCCAGGGTACCTCATTTTATGATAAGCATACATGGTCAGAAGATGCTTTAAGGAAATATGGTCCAATGTTTTACACCTTTACTGTACCAGGATCAACCCTCGGACCTCAGTGTGTGAGCTGAGTTGCGCTAGCAATTGAGGTGTGGGATAGGCGCAGCTTATCAATTATAATATCTGACTGCGAAATACCTGGCATGATGGTGCTTTATACGCAAAATTGGCGAATTACTGCACTTAATATAGTACAATAAAAGGACTTGGAAGGTAAAAAAAGAAAAAAAATGGTTTGATTTGAGTAAGGATAATGCCACATTGTTAGCAGATATTAATCTACTCACTGAAAATGAAAATTATAGCCCAACAATGTGGACTTTACCTACTTGCAAGGTTCAGGGACTATCTACTGGATGGACGGACGACTCTTCACACATACCGGTTCTGCTGGACCTCAGGCTGCATTAGACAAGTATTAAAACTTACATTGGCACAAATCTCCTTCCACAGGTTGGTCAGCCTTTGCAAGTCAACCTACACTATTATACAACTACAAGACCCACCATTACAGGTAAACAGCCGCATGTTGTACCTCTTAATATGGCCTTTACTAAATCCAACACTGTCTTAAGTTACAGTGAATTGTGTAAATTAAAACTCCCCATTAATTCTTACCTTAATTATTTTATATTTATTTATTATGTTTAGGCTTAATTTCCAACTAAATGATGTATAATTAGTATACAGTACAGTACCATAGAAAGAATAAATTTCCTTGTCTTTATATTAATTAAATTTACTTAAGACTTTACATTTGATTGATTCAAAATTAAATTTTTAAAGTTGATTATGGCAATTAGTATAGCATGTACTCGTCAAATACAGTACATAATTACATTCACCCTTTAATTTTGTTGTGTTTCCACTGTACACATCAGTCATTACAATACCAGTAATTCTTCATATTCCATTGACACCATAATACAGTTGAGCATGAAAAGTTCAGATTGATCTGGGCCAGAGGTATTCTGAAACTTGGATCCAATCTGTCTTAACGATTGGAGCTTATATATATGTCAGTTTGCTCAAATTATTAATACCATTCTTGCTAGTTTGCCCTTTCCATTTATCAACTGAGAATAAGGAAACTATCAGAATTACCCTATAATGTCCACTGAAGTCAGTAGTCTTGGCCAATTTTAGACACAAAATTCATAGAAAATTTCCAAGTTTAAACAGAATCCTCCAAAAATCCTGTCAGCATATTACACTTGCCCTCTTTTTTTTTAATCTGCCTTCATTGCACCAAAAAATATTGATGCTCTCACCCTATGTGTAGGATAATAATATAAACCAGGATTGATTGGTCAATGGTTTGGAGTATCCCAATTTTTGCAGCAGATTAGTTAGAAAACACGGACTGGATTTTGTACGGGTGGCCTTACCCCTCATTCAGGAAAATCGTCAAAATCTAATATTATGCACCTTGAGCCCTATTTCAAGCTGCTTTCCAGCTCCTGATAATTCGACAAAAATTGCTCTCTATTTCGTAGTTATTTCTTTATTTCTTTTAATGTGTAGCAAGAAAACAGACAATATGTCCCATAAAACCATCCTAGAAAACACCTCAAAGTTGATATTTAAACATACATAAGGTCAAAGGTGTACCTTTTTCCCATCAGTACTGCAGGGGGCAGGATTTTTAGTTTTTTTGTTTTTTTTTTTTTAATACTGTATACAACTCACTGCAACATACCCTTCTCTCATGTCTTGGCCAAAATTTTACCATCAGATATTTGGGTAACAGTTACTTGAGTGACAATGGCTTTGCTAACATAAGATCTGTTTAAAGAGATGTGGTGGAAAGGGTTAATCTCAAAATCAATTTAAACCAGTGGACTGTAAAATATAACAGACAGTTCTGGATTTAAACAGCTTTGTCCGCATCCACAGAGTTGATCCAGGACTAATCAGGCTCTGATAAATCTGTTAAATCAAAGGTTTCACTGTATAGGTTAATATACTTTATATCTAACTTAAATTAAACCTGTATCTTGATAATGATTATGTATAGTATTAAAATTTCATAATGGGAGTTCTGAATGCTTAATTGCAGTTCATTGTAAACTGGCTGCCGAACGACAAGAATATGTTTGTATCAAACAAGATTCTGAGTATGTTCTGTATATTCTTTTTCCTTTTTCCTCTAAAGGGAATCACACATTCTTTCAATAAATACCATAGGGCCTACGCCAACAAACAACATCTACCTGGTATTAACAACTTTATTATCGAGTCTTATAGTGCTCCAGTGTTGCCGTTTTGGCGATAGTAACATACCTTTCTCACAGCATATTCCTGCCCTGTTTAACCTCAAAAGATACAGAAAATCATTTGGTCATGTTATGGGATGTGATATTCCTGCACACAGGATTTGTCTTGTCAGAGAATATGCCAATAGTTTCTTAATTGAGATCTGCAAATGCTCTATATTGACTTAGATTACACCTATTGTGATGTGAGTGTGGGTCATGTCTTTATTGTTTTCATTATTTAATGTTAAAATTAAATAAATTAAAATATATGAAAATAATAGTTTGTTTTATGTAACTTGTATAGGTCTTTCCAAAATTTGTTACAATAAATTTAACATGGTCTATATCTAATGTATCTGTTACTTTAATATCACACTTGTCAGATGCATGGTAGGAATGTGGCTCAACTTCTTTAATCCTGGACCTGGAGGAAGGTCCAGGCACTGTCAGTTCCAATTCTTAGTTAGGATGTAGCAGGTCCAGAAAAATGTACCTCAGTTTTCTAAGATAGGCATGTAAGTCTCCAGGATATACAGCTGGGTTTGTGGGTTACACATTAATGCATGAAAACCTGTAGCACTTGACAACACACTTTGAGGAAAAACTGCAAAAATTTTTAATTCCAATAGATTTTGTATTTTTATACACTGATTGCACTTTAAATTAATCTCTTTAAGTGGTATTTCTTGTATGGAGTTCTATGGTTCTTTGTTGTATTTTTCCATGTTCTCATGTGGTAATAGCAAGACCTTTTTTTTAAATAAAAAAAGAGTGAAAAAAAAAAAAAAAAAAAAAAAAAAAAAAAAAATTTTTACCGCCTGCCATACTAATAGATCTGCCTCGGTGGGGAGAACGGCTGCCGACTTGTTGAAAAAAAATAAAAAAACTAAATAAATCTGTCCATATAGACGAAAACACCCCCCAGTCTTGGTACCATGATCATGACGTGTCAGTTGTAAGTTTACATAGCTACACCTCTGTATTTGCTGAATTAGAAATTACTGTGTACTGAAATTATAGAAGACAAATTGTGCCAACTGCCCGTTTCAACACGCAGTGAGACAACGCTACAACTTATGAAGTCATTAATGAGGAGAAAATACCTTTTTAAGAAATTACCTGGGCGTTTATCCGCTGGAGAGGTGTTCGGGGGGTCGAACGCCTCACGGCCCGGTCTGTGGGACCATGGCTAATGGTGGATCAGTGCTGATTCAAAACAGGCTGGTACATGGTGGCTGCCACAGACAATTCCAACGTGATGCCACAGCCCAGCTGGTCCAGGTACGACTTTAGGTGCTTGTCCAGAGCATGCTTGATAGACAAGCAGGGGGGTTCTATTGGTATTCTCCCCTTATGTATGCTGGGAGGCAGTTGAAAACAGCCCTTGGTTACTTGTCCTGTTACTTATTGTGTTATCTCTTATACGTGCTAATGACACCCCTGCTATTCTTTGGGGGGATGTTGCATCGTCTGCCGAGTCGTTTGCTGTCATAGTGGAGTGATTTTCATGTGCAAGTTCAGTACTAGTCCCTCTAGGATTTTTCAGGTGTATATAGTCATTTATCTGTCCCGGCCTGCATTCCAGGGAGTAACAGGTTCAGGAACTTCAAGCGCTCAGTAATTGAGGTGTGTTATCTCCGTTTAGGCTGCTGTGTAGGTCTCTGTAATTTCTAGGTCAGCAATTTCATCAGCCTTGAAGAAGGTGATGTTGGTGATGCAGCAATATTCCAGCCTTGATGAAGCAGCACTCATGATGAGTCATCATGGGCTTGGCATCCCTAGTTTTGAAGGTTCTCATTATCCTCCTGTCATTCTAGCAGCATGCTCATTTGATACCAATGTTATGTCCTTGAAGGTGATGTTCTCCAGACATCCGATCACCCCCTAGGTCTCTGACGTTAGTTTTTTGCTATATTTTGTGGGCTGGGAATTTGTTTTATGGCTCTGATGAAGAGGACGACCAAAATTCTGTGATAATCAAATTTTTCCAGCTTGGGTAGGTTATCTCTATTTATTAATTTGAACATTGATACAGTCGAAGTACAAAAAGTATACAGTAAAAATTGCAGCATGCCAAAGCATTGAATGCATTGAATTACCGGCAGGCTTTAAAATTAACTTAAGATTAACTAAGCTAATGATTATTCGCTCAGTGGTACAAAAATTATTGTAAACAGAGGATTGGAATATCACAATCAGACTGACTTTCATACATTTCAATTATTGAAAAATAAACAGAATGAGAAGAGACAGTTGAGTGAACTTGTAAAACTGGTAAAGGGGCAGCATAAACCTTTTGTCATAGAAATGGCTTCTACTCACACCTAGAAATCTTTTGGCACAGCATTATAATCTGTCGCTTGCTTACATTATCAAATACATAATTGTTTCCACTTGATAATGGGTTTGTCTTCTTGGACCATTATACAGGTCTACAAAACAGTCTGTGTGTTGATAATGGTCAAGATAGATCATAATGCCTGTTTTAAGTTACTACTCTTATGTCTGGGAATTTTTGTGCTAATGCTATTATCTCATTACCATTAGTACTGTAAAGAACACTGTGTTAAAACCTATATGAGCATTGCAGACAATCTTAAGTGAAACAACTGGCTCATGTGTCTTGCCCATGAATGGAATGTTGAAGTGGAATGGCGACCAGACATAGTGGCATTCTTGTTGTTCATATCTACATTAAATGTCCTTGATGTGGGGAAGTTTAAGAGCTACATAGCAAGTATATTCTCTGACAACAGAAAAAATATGAAGGGTAATAACAATTCAGGAGGATATAGTTGTAAACTGAGAAGGAACGTACTTCATTATGACATGGATCAAAATGATGGCAAATGCAGTTAGATATGGAAAAAAAAAATGCAAGAGTCCCAGTCCTTGGGAATGAAAGTAACTCTCTGGCACCTACAAAGTGAATAATGTAGAAGCTTGATCATATCGGATGTGAAGAAGAAGATAGTCATTGTTAGAGAAGATCTGAAGGCGAGACAACAAGTGCCTAAATGTTCAACAAGCGTACAAATGAAAGACATCCAAATAAAGTATTTCAATAGACAATGATGTTCAAGTTGGCATAAATATAGATTTTGGCAAAGTATAGGAGACTGATGTTTTGCAGTTACAAATGAGTTTAACAAGCTCGTCATAAGTAATCTATTGGAACTTTATATAATCAGGGGAACGGAAAGAGGGTCGCACCCATATGGTTATATGGCACACCAATGGCACAGGACAGAATCAGGCTTAATCTGAGGAAGGATAGGATAGAGTCCTAAATTCCTTGTAGTCAGAGCACCTCATCCCAGCCTCAAAATGATAATGTACGTAAGTTAGAGATGGATTTGAGAAGTATGTATCATTATGCGGCCAGGCAATGGCCTACTGCTGTTTCTCTCTTATTATGTCTTATCTTAATAAAAAGATGCAGCAAATAGCGTTTTTTTTTGCTAATACAATAGCATATCTTTACGATTACAATCTAGGCTATACAGTGGAACCTTGAAAATCGAACGTACCAAATATTCGACGGTTTCGAAAATAAGACCATTTTTTCGGAACAAAACATGTGACTAAAAATCGAATGCGTTTCAAATTTCGGACCGCAGGTACGGGACCTGTCCGCTGGCCCGCTCTGTTCCGGTCCCATGCAGGCGCCAAATGTGAGCACAGTCTAGTCTTTGTTTATGCTTGAGTCGTGAACACTAACCTGCGCTCATTCACACAGTTTACGATGATTTAGTTTGATGTTTAGTGGCTCGTGGGACTGCGAAATAAGCTGCATGACCCAAAAGAAACTTGCCTTGCAGTACCCCTGGTGAGTAAAGAAAGGTGAGAAAACGGCCATAGACTTTTGAAGAAGAGGACAAATAATCAGAAGTATGAGATGAGTGAAACCTGTTGAGCATTGCCAGGATGTCAGAGGACTGTGAACAGTAATTTTGTGAGACAGAAACAGACAAACTAGTGGACAGTATATTTCTTGTGAGACAGAACAGACAATACTGTGGACAGATATTTTGTGTGACAGAAAAACTGACGACTGTGGATGTTACTAGTGGACCCCCGACTTAAACGATTGCATCGCATTAGCGATTTTCCGCTCATAACGATTCTTTTACGCGACAAAATTTTAGCTGCGCATACCGATTTAAAAAACCCGCCTTACCGATTTTCGTACCGAGACTGCGTCCAATGTGCCCTCACATGTGCGGACCGTACTCCCATTGTTGACCAGCAAGCTCTCCGGCTGGTGGTAAACATCCAAGCATACACTAGAATATTTCGTATTATACAGGGTTTTCGGTGCATGTTTCTGGAAAATTAAGTGACCTCTATGGGCCCATGAAAAGCTTCTAGTGCCCAACCCTGTGGTAAAAAGGGGGTGAGAATTAGTATGGAAATTAAGAAGATTTTGGAAGGGTTTGGGGCTAACTGAGTAGCCTATGCTGTTGTGTGGAATCCATTGTGCCTTAACGTCACAAGATTAAGGAAATTTTGTGCAGAGTGGGTGAACTGTCCAAATCTTTATAGACTGAAAAATCCACCCTGACTCAGCTGTGGCAAGTCCGTGTGGTGGACTATTTCAATGAGCACATGTTTATGGCCCATTTTTAGGAAAGTCTGAAGGAACGGGAGGTACAGAGCTCTATGGACAGATTTTGTTGTTGCGACAGAGATCCAGTGACTTCAAGCTGGTCTGATGGCATTTAATGTAGAAGGGAAAGTAACCCCTAGATAATGGACTTGCTACCTCAAGTACTAATGGGAAGCGGGTTTCCCCTTCTAAACAGTAAGAAGATAATGTCTCCCCTCCTCCCATACCATCGCAATCATCCAGATCTTCAATTAAAAGTAATAGTCGTCATGTATTTGTGCATGCCTTTTTCAGTATGTGTGTATGAAAATTAACATTCATGTGGTATATAAAAAATTTTTTTCATACTTTTGGGCGTTCTTGCACGGATTAATTTTATTTCATTATTTCTTATGGTGGGAAATTCATTCGCATAACGATTATTTCGCATAACGATGTGCACCTCTTGCACGGATTTTAAAATGTTAACTTGGGGGTCCACTGATTTGTGAGACAGAAAACAGACAACTGTGGAGTTATTTTGTGAGACAAAACAGACAATTGTGGGCAGTTATTTTGTGCAGGCAGAAACAGGACGATGTGGAGTTATTTTGTGGAGTACAAGAAACTGCAGCTGTGGGCGTTATTTTGTTGAGACAAAACAGATGTTGTGGACAGTTATTTGTTAGACAAACAGGAGACGTGTGGACAGTTAGTTTGTAAGCAAACAGACGAATGGTGGAGTTATTTTGTGAGACACGAGATTGTAGGACTAGATATTTTGTGAGACAGAAACAGACAGGGGACTGTGGATAGTTCTTTTGTGAGACAGAAAATAATGAGGATGTAGACAGTTATTTTCTGTGAGACTGGGGTCCAATGACTATCAAAGCTGGTCTAGTGGCATTAAATTACAGAGAAGGGAAGCAACCCCAGAGAGGGCTTTGATACCGGAAAAGGTCCTCATGGTGGGGGATTCTCAACTTCCAAAAACACTAACCCCAACTCCCTCTTTCTCCTTCCCTATTCTTCAGATGCGCCATCCAACAATCGTCATAAGGGTTAAGTAAAAATGTATTTTAAATTACCATACGTGTAATTAAAGACTTATAGCATTTGTTGTATGTAGAAAACTGTAATTAATCTCTATAAAATGCTATTTTTTTTGTGAATATTTTTGGGTTTCTGCGAACGGCATTATTTGTATTTTCATTTATTCTGATGGGAATATTGCTTCGATTTTCAGACTTTTCGAAATTAGAATCTAGCTCCTGGAACGGATTTAAGTTCGATTTTGAGGTTCCACTGTTTTGATTTTAGGGGCTCCACTGAACTATAGTCCTTCAATTTTTTTTTTATTATACAAGTATTCTGGTCCATTGCTCTGGCAAAAGCAGGTTACATCTTGTGAAATGATTTATGGGGGAAGGTTGAAGGTGATATTTGGCCCAAATTATTTTTTATGGGAGTCAGAACATATTCTGTTAATCTATACAATATGAAGGGAGAGTCACCTGACCACATTCTATATCATGTCGATCCTTGCGTTTTTAGTACATTTTGAACACCAAGCCAGTCACTCTTGATTTTTTGAGGGGGAGTTATCTATCCTTACAGGTAATTTACTCTTAGTATGATAATTGTACTTATGGTGTACTGTATTTAAATAAACTTGCATAATGACTTGCTACCTTAAATAAACTTACCTACTTACTATGTAGTCAGATTCAGGGACAGTGAAATACATAGTTCGACACTTACCAATCCTTAAGCTGTCTCTCCCATGTGTAATACATGGTGAATTTACCCTTACCTCCTGCCTGCTATCAAAGGGTTATGGGTACCAAACGTTGATATTACTGATTGGACCCAGTGGCTACTGTGTGGCTAATAAGCTCCCGCTTCACTCACAGAGGGCGCGGGTTCGGTATTCACGGCGGGGTGGAAAATATTTCGATGTTCCTTACACTATTGTCCTGTTCATCTAGACAGCAAATAGAGTCCTGGGTGTTAGTCGACTGGTGTGAGTCGCATCCTGGGGGACAAGAATTGAGGACCCCAATGAAAATTAGTTAGACAGTCCTTGGATGATGCACAGACTCTTTCATTGGGTTATCCTGGGTGGCGTACCTCTGGGGTTAACAAATCCAAATGAGAATCTTATCTTATCTAAGTTGCCATTACCAATTGATTAGGTTGACAGAACATTACTTATTATAATCAGAAAGAGTGCTTAAACCAAACAGTAATA
Source organism: Cherax quadricarinatus (assembly GCF_026875155.1). Classification (NCBI taxonomy): domain Eukaryota; kingdom Metazoa; phylum Arthropoda; class Malacostraca; order Decapoda; family Parastacidae; genus Cherax; species Cherax quadricarinatus. Next base: position 30,080 of record NW_026507360.1, read on the forward strand.
TTAAAAAATTATTCTCAGGTTAAAATGGCGCATATTTTTTTTAATTTGTGAGATTATAACCTCCACTGCACAAACAAATCATATCAGATACGTTAATTAAGAAGATTTTGCGAAACTTGGAGTACTAAACTCAATACTAATGCAGTGATTTTCCCAAATCTTTACACACAATGATTTCGTCAGAAGTTACACACGGAAATGGATAAGTCAACGTGACTTAAATTTGATTTATTCCCATTACTTTGATCATATTGAAGCTTGATGAGTATGTCATCCTTTTATTGAATGTTAGGGAAATACAAAAAGCAAAAACAAAGCCAAATAATGATATTTATTTCCATTCTGGGTGCAACAAATCATGTTAAGGTATGTTACGTAATATCATTGGAAAGTTGCTCTACCTTACAATATAGTAAGCTTTAATTTAATAAATCACTGAAGGATGAAGGACAAATAGACATGAGTTTCGGGCCTCTCGTTACCACCCTTCCTCTTCGTATCCTCTTGTTAGCCTATGTATATTTTATTTTTACTATGGGCTTCGAAATTTCCCAGTTTTAAAATGAATAAACCTGTTTACAGGAACATTTTCATGTTGGTGACAGGAAACACAGTTACAAAGCAAGGTATACTTAACAAGAGGAAGTAAAAGGATGCGCGTAACAGGTTATCATGGACATGCCCGTGTTATGTCCAGTCTCCGCTACTCGGAGTATAAATTTCGCAGTCCCTTTAAACTTGCAAGCCAAAATTGCTAGCAGTTATTGTTAATCCTGGCTGTAATATACCTTGCTTAAATTAATTCTGGAGTATGAATTTACTTAAAATTATTAATATTGTGTTGCTGAAGAGTTTTGTAACTACTTTTCGAGCTCTGCTTGGAACTCCTGCAAGTAGTACAATGCAGACGATACGTGACAGTCATAATATTTTTGGGACTTCAGTCGTTTTGTGAATACAGGATATATATACTGAGAGTGCATATTACAATTGTTATTATACACTGACGCAAGTATCTTAAATAACTATCTTCAGAGAATGAAAACATGTATATTAGTACAGTGTGAATAATAACCCTTTAATGTTATCACGCGCTTAAATAGAAGACAAAAAAGGACAACTTAATACCGTGACTGGAATGATACGCAAATAACTCCCGCACATAGAAGTGAGGAGCATAAGGACGACGTTTCGGTCGACCAAGTTCGGACCGAAGAAAGTCGTCGTAAGCTCCTCTCTTCCTATGTTGCGGTTATTTGTGTAGATCACGTGCTTATGGATTCGTGCAGTTAGTTGATAGATAAAATATGAGTTTTAGCCTAACAAAATATATGAATGCGTGAATATCTTGATCCTGGCTTGGACAACCAGTGACATTCAATTATTCGTGTATTTAAGGATGCTTGTTCCTCTTTCCTCTTTCATCTAGGCTTCAACGCACTATGGTCGTTTTCGGTCGCTGCTAATGTACGGTCTTTTTATAGGAAAACCGGTCTTACGTTTTGTATTGAGATATATGTGCCAGCTTTGTCTGATGTTTATTCAATCATGGAGCTCTAAATCCGTAGAGTTCATGTAGCACCTAGGTAATGGAAATAAAATGGTCTGTTTCTAGAAACGGGATGATAGGCCCAATTAGTTGGGTATCAGCTACTGTGTCCCGTGGCTCGGTTGGCAGAATCTCGCATCACTACACATCCCCGGTATCCCTGTTTACCTAGCAGTAAGTAGGTACCTGGGTGTAGTCGACTGCTGTGGTCGATCCTGGGGAGCAAGTATTTAAATGGACGCCAATAGAAATAAAGGACAATTCTCGAAGACGCCTGACTTTATTGGGTTATTCTCGTTGGCTTAACCCGTACCTGGATGTTCAAATTCCACAGATATTTTCTAGCCTAAACCTCATTAATTAGTATAGTATTATCGATTCATTTCTTGATCAACTCAGTTGTGGTGCATACGACGGACTGCTGGAGGCGGGGTACCAACAAGTTGATCGAATCTAGCCAGTAACCAGAAGCACTAGTCTGGGAATGGGCAGTGATGTAACCTCCAGAACCTACAAATTAATAACCCTTTACCGGTGTTTGGGCACCTCAATGTGGAACAGGAGGTCAATCAGGTTTGATCCAAAAATGCGTTGAGTAAGCCTAATTCTCCTGGGATCATAGAGCCATTTACACTTTTTGAAAGGTGTAGCATGTTTTCAGAAGACTTATTTTTTTTTTTAGGTGTTGGCACACCTTTCTGCATTATTCGTATACCTATTTTATTTATTTATTTATTTATTTATTTATTTAACAATTGTGAGCTTTACAGATAGGGTACAAATAAAATTACTATATGCAACGTTGTTCTTTTTTATAATAATCTTGAGGAAACGCTCGCTATAATTTGTTGAATTGGAAAGTTAAAGTGAATCAAGTTCGTCTTAAGAAACGGGAGAGTAAGTCCAACTTTTCCAAAATCCAGGTACCTATTAATGAGGCAAAAGTGGTAAGGGGTATTTGTATACAACATGTTGTTGTAGATAAAACATACAAGTATACAATTAAGAAAGTCGTGCTGCACAGGTGATTGCTTATTACTTAAAGGTATTATTTTCTAAATACTACCTTGTTTTTTGGTCTATCAAATTGTTGCGCTTTATAAATTTGTTTATTGGTCTTTTTGTTTAAAAAATCTCATTCTATTTTACTGTGGCTTCTTTTGTGTCGTTGTACCTCAACGTCTCATTCTAAAAAAAACTTCTGGCTCATTCCTTCAAATGGTATTTTCTTTGGTTTTAAGACTAAGCTCAGTTTAATTGGGATCGGTTTAGGTTATGATTGAGCTGGGTTGTTGTTAAGCTAGTTTGAGCTTATGTTAGGCATATACATTACCTACATAAACGTTTATTTAAGACAACGCAAATACGTTGGATTGAGTATGAAAGCAGCAGTAACAGCCTGGTTGATCAGGCCTGATCCCCATGGCCTGGTCCAGACGGGCCGCGGGGGCGTTGACCCCGGAACTTCTCTCAGGTGAACTCCAGGTATACGTATGGCAACATGGGTGACATAGGAATAAAATATGTCTAATTGATTTCTGAACACTTATCATTGTTGGGGGAGAATTTGGAGCTGCAGCTGTGACATTTATACGAGTCAGATCAAACGATGATGCAAACTAAATTCAATTCAAAGTTTATGTCTATAGAAGGAATTTCATTGCTGTGTTTACAGAATGTGGTTTTTGTGATGGTTTACATGTAGGCTTTAAATAATGATACAGAGTGTACCAATAGAAACCCTAGCAAGGCTAGCATTTCGCGCAGGATTAGTTTAAATTCTTATTATAAAATATTACAAATTATGAGCGTAGTTGGGATTATGGCTAAGTGGACTAATTACTAGTTTGGGAGTTTAGCAATCGTGAATGCTTTTGGTTTGTGGCACTAGTACATAGTTTCAGTATTGGAGTATCACTGGATATTTATTTTAAAGATTGAGTTTAATATTTCTGTTTATAGGTCAAATGGGTGAGTGAGTGGTAAGTTGTGAACCACCAGGTGCGTATTCGATGCTGTAGTTAGTGACGGGGTGTATCAGGGAGTAAGGCTTGGAAATGGGGCTAAGGGGGCATAAATTTTAGTTTTTTGGACGATTTTCCTAGGGGGGGTAAGGCTCCCCGACAACCCGGGTCTTTTTACTAGATCTCTGCAAATTAGGGGATACCCCAAAACCCATGACCAATCAATCCTGGTTATATTTATCCTACAAATAGGGGGAGAGCATCATTTTTTGTGCAATGATGGTTTAAAAAAAAGAGGGCTAGTGTAATTCTGACAGTGATTTTGGGGGTTTCTGTTTTAAACTTGGAATTTCTTGAATTTTGTGTAAAATTGGCCAAACACTGATTTCTGGGATTTTATAGGGAATTCTGATATTTTTCTTATTCTCGTTGATAAAAGGGAAAGGCAAACTAGCAGAATGTTTAATAATTTGAGAAACGGAAAAATTTTTTCTAAATCTGTTAAACAGGATGGATCACAAGTTCAGAAAAACCTCGGCCCGATCAATCTGAATTTTCATGCCAACTGTATTAGGGTGTCAAGGGAAATATGAAGAATTACTGGTTTTGTAATGACTGAGTGACAGGGGAAAAACCAAAAAATTTAAAGGGTGAATGTAATTATGTCTGTATTGACGAGTACATGCTTTACAAAATTGCCATAAATCAACTTTAAAAAATTTAATTTTGAAAATCAAATGTAAAGTCTTAAGTAAATTTAATTTTATAAAGAAAAGGAAAATTTTATTCTTTCTTGGTACGTAGTTACTAATTATACATCATTTAGTTGGAAATTAAGCCTAAACAAAATAAAAATTTAAAAAATAATTAAGGAAAAATAAGGGGGAGTTTTAATTACCCCATTCACTTAACTTAAGACAGTTTTTTAAATTAAAGGCCATATTAAGAGGTACAACATGGTTGTTACCTGTATGTGGTCTTGTAGTTGTATAATAGTGTAGGTTGACTTGGCAAAGCTGACCAACTGGGGAAGGAGTGTGTCCATATGTAGTTTAAACTTGTCTAATGCAGCCTGAGGTCCAGCAAACGGTATGTGGAAGGTGCCTCACCAGTGAACCCCTGAACCTTGCAAGTAGGAAAGTCACATTGGGCAAATTTTAATTTTCAGGAGTAGATAATATCTGCTACATGTGGCATTTCCTTACTAAATCAAACCATTTTTTTTTTTACTTCCAATTCTTTATTGTACTATATGTAATGTGCAGTAATCCATTTTGTATGCCCACATCCCAGGTATTTTCAGCAGAATAAATTGAAAGTTTCCCCCAACCTAAAATTGCTAGCGCATCACTACACACTGAGGTCCCGGGGTTGATCCCGGGTAATATGGTGTAAACTTAGGACTATTTCCTTTAAAAGCTTGTGTCCATGTTTGCTTATCAGTAAAATGGGGTACCTGGGTTTTTCTTGGGTAAGTACATCCGGGGGACAAAACGACCTAATTTACCCAAAACTTGATACAATTTTTTTTTTTTAAAAGTATACAGTAAAACCCCCTATCCAGGGATTCAGTTTTTTTATCCAGGGGTCTTCGGGCCCCAAAGAAAACCCAAATTTTTGTTTAAAAAGGGCCCCAAAAGGAAAAAAAAAAGTAGGATGGTGCGTTCTTAAAAAGCCTAAGAGAAGCCACGAAGTGTTTCCCCATCAGTAAAAAAGTTAATTCTCCCTTTTTGGTGGAATTTTCAATTAAATATCAAAGGTTGTACGTCGACGAAAAACTACTTTTATATGGGTTCGCTACTATCTACGGTTTTTGGGGTTCCACGGTAGGTTTTGGGAATGTACATATCCCCCTTGATATGGGGAGACACTGATGCACTGTTTGTCACCAGCCTGTATACCTTGTATATTACTTGTGAAATAAAGTTTTTCTATTTTTTATTTAAATTTTTTCTTCCAGTGCTTTTTTTTCATGAGTGAGTACTGTGCTACCAAAAAATTAGCAAAGTTGGTTTCTGCTTTTTTGTCTGCCCATTGGTGCATGAGGGCGGGTGAAACAGTAGTGGATCCCAGAGAAATACTTTCAAGGTACATCCATGGGGGTACCCTAAATGCTTCATGAAATTTGCCTAGGGGTAATTTTTTCAGTTAATTCTGCACCTCCCCTTTTTCCCAAAAATGCAAGATGAATAAGGTTACCTTGAGAAGCATTTGAAATCTCTAGGATTTAGGATATTAATTTTGTCATTAAATTAACATTTTATGATTTACAAATAAAATGCTTGCTTTTTTTATAAAAAGTTGTGAATCATTTTAGGGTACAATAATACGAGCCCTGTGAAGCGGGATTCCAAGTCATTCGCATGCAAGCTTTTTTAAAATTTTGGGAAAATAGAAACTTCATTCATGCAAAAAACTTTTCGTACCCAAAATAATCTTTATTTTTCCAATTTTTACTCTTTTTTCCCTCTTACCTTCTATTTTTTTTTTTTTTTTCCCCCTCCTTTCCCTTTTGTTTCTTTCATCGTAGCCTTTAACCATCACTTACATCTGAGCAGTTTTTTTCAAAGCCTTTTTTCCAAAGGGTCTCTTTTTTCACTATTCACATACTGTTTTATATACTTTTCCAAGGGGCTTCCTTTCACGTGGCAGGATTACATACGAACAAGGAGGCATTAATATTACCAATGGCATGTCAATTATTTTGGGTGGGAGTACTGCCTTTCTGGGAGTGTTCTGTCATGGGTAGTGTTGCTGCCCAAATTTAATCTCCCTCAGGGGGAAAATATAAAATCTATCCACCTGAAAACATATTTTTTTTCCCCTTTCTATTTTTATTTAATTTCCCCAAATGTTTGTAATTATAGAACAAACAGCACAATTCTGAAATTAATTAAAAAATACTTTAGATAAAAGAGGGTTTTAATTTTTAAATTTTTTAAAAAATTTGGTTCCCAACCTTCTTTTTTTTGTGCAAACCCTTTTTCCCGGCTCCAAAAATTTTAGCAGATTACCACTGGCAAAAAAGTCAACCACCACTTTAAATGAACTCAAAACCCAAGACTTTCTTAACATTCAGAATTGCATTGGGAAATGAAATCTTTATGAAACATACGTATATCCCAATCCTGTCTCAATTTTTACCACGCATTTAAGGATTGTTTTTTGTTTTAATGTGAAAGTTTAATAGTGGATTTTTCCCCGATTATTTTTTCAAAACTAAGCCTAAAACCCCAAGGGGCAACACCAAATTGTTTTAAGGGGTTTTAAAGGTGCTTTTTCCCAAAAATGTCATAGCCCCCAATTTTTTTTCAGTACAGTATTCATATTGTTTTCAAGCTCTTTTAATTACTCCTTATCGTGGACTGGATTAAGAAGTGCAGTTAGATAACACATGAAACCAAAGTTTTGCAATGCCCTGCCTAGACCAAAATGTTTAAGAAAACATTGACCGGTAGATTCTTGTATAATCCAGGACTATTGGTGAGTTTAAAAAAAAGACAAAATTTTATACCCCTTTAGTTTGCATGGGAAAAGCTTTTTCCAATTTTAACAGTATTTTCATTTTAATGCCCTGCATGAAATCATCTTTAATTTCTCTTTTTTTCTTCACCCCAGTCATCAATTTATTAGCGCATTGAGAGATGCCATACAATATATTTTCAAAATATCCCGTGTTTTTCTTTTTGATTTTCTTGGGAGTTAAAAATTGGGGTTCTTTACCAAATAAAAATATCATCCCAATTTGTGGTACTTCATTTTTCAACAACATTTTCGTATAGGATCTATTTTTTCTTTTTTTTTTAAAAAACAAGTACATATGGACTGTACACTTAAGAACTTTGCAGACGTTTCATAGTCACTGTCTTTCAATATTTTGCTCTTTGTAAAAATATCTGGCCTTTTTCAAAATCTTCCCCAAAAAAGCCATTTTTTCTGTATTCCCGTGAAAACCAGTTTTCTCTTTGTAGCAAGCATTACAAAATTTTTAAATAATCAATCTAACAATTTTAAAACAATCACTTTCTAATAAACATGGGATTTTAGAAGTTTCTTTCCGTATCTTTTAATCATAAAAATTCGTTTTTTTTCTGTAAGAGTACATGGGCTTTACACCAAACATCTCCAAGTTGTATAATTCTTCTTTATTGTTCAATATTATGAATCTCTCTTCATCTGCATATAAAGGATTAAGCTGCCGGAATACGTCTGAAATAAAGCACTAAACACCTCTTACAAAAAATTTTTACCAGTCCTACACAAAAGGGTAGAATCTAAAACTGAGTTGATTTATCAACAAATAATAATGGAAATTGGGGTCCATAAAAATGGAATTCACAGTTGCACGTTTTCTCCTGAGCAGTATAATGGGGTTTTTAAGGTATGTGGTGTGGGTGACTGGGGTATTTCCCCAGACTTCGGGGGATATAAAAAATTTGTCAGCTTTTAAAACTTTTTTAAAGCTTTTTTTCACTCGAGGGTTTAAACCTTAAAAATCTACCTATAGTTAAAATACAATAAGTGGTGGTCAACTGGAGTTATTATTTTAATGCTAGCACTTTCCCATGAACCAGTATGGGTCTGAGATACAGGTTGGGAACCTATAACTAAAAAATTCATACCCTTTGATTTTTTCTGTACTTTGCCTTGGGAAAATTAAGCAGAGTCACCAAAGCACTGAAGAACTGTCTCATTCTTGAGTCCCCCCACAATGCCCACAACCATCCTTTGGACAAGCTGGAAGTATTTGATGAATCCTGGGAGAATTTGTATATTGCTTCAGGATGAGGTGCTCGGGATGATCTTTTGATTTTGGGTTGATGGAAGTGTAACAGGTATTCATTTGGGCTATGGAAGTGGTCCTTTTCTTCCATGCCCTGACTTTTGCCACTAGATTCTTTTTGTTTACTCTTTACTAAAAACCTGGAAACATTTTTTTTTATTAAACTTTTCCCGTGCTTCATGTCTGATTTCTGGAATGTCAAATTTTTGTACAAGGTCCTAGCAAGGGCAAGTTGCCTAGTCAGTATAGGGACTTTACAATGAAAAACGGACATAAGTGCAGTTACATGTAAACTTTATTGACATGTTTCACCCATGCAGGGACCTTACAGTCACAATAAAGTTTTATGTAATTGCATTTGTCTTTCTCATCTATCAGTTATTTTATACATAATTATTACCTACCAAGAACATTACAGTATTTATGAGTCTAACACACTCTTGGGTCTGGATATTTGAATTTAAGACATGTAGGATAAATTGCCATCTTTGACAAATAAAAGTTGGCTTGTTACATATTTTTAAGAGTATTAACTTTTGGGATTGAAGATACACAATAAGTATTATTGGAATTTCCTGCCACTAGACCGTCTAACCTTAATCTATACCACATAACATATATAAAACTTATCTCCAGATTTATAATCAGGGGAAACATGAAACCTGTAGTGATCATACAGTGCCTGCAAATGGAATGTATTCAGGTTTGAACTAATAGGAGAATAGCTCTAATTCTTTGGCTCAAGAACCCTCAAAATTAAAGCTCCCCCCATTAAGGGCCATCTCTACATAACCAAAGACAATGTTAAAAGTTGTGAATATTATCAGGTATCGGGTTCATAGGTTTAGTGCTTCTTTTTTATAATAATAATAATAATCAGTTCATTAATTTTTATAACTTAGGATTATAAGCAAAAATGCATGGCCCCAAACTACAGAAGCCTATCATATACCGTACCCAACCCCCCCCCTTTCCCCCCCCCAAAAACCCCCCAAA
>NW_026507361.1:0-35556 GCF_026875155.1 Cherax quadricarinatus
AATTGGGCGATTATGCCTAAACCACCCTATCTTACTGCCAAACTCATTCATCTAACAAATTTAATTTGTTTAATTGCCCATAAAAATGTAATGCATGGTGGGGAACAAGATACCTTTAAATTGTATATTAGGGAAACTTTTTTTCTGGATTCCACAAGGCACGGCCAAAGTGTAAAAGGTGTTTAAAATCTTGATGTAATATGTCCTCCGTGTGGGATGCCAGCTGATCCTATATGTACCCAGATCTCCACCATTGCCAAAATGAGCATGTTACAATTAGTGAAAACCATTTGATGTTGTAAACAGCGTGTTATTGACTATAGTGGTCCAATAATTTTAACAGGTAGTCAAAATGGTGTTCCACTGAAGTCGTATGGTTTGTTTGTTCACCTGTAACTGCTACTAGGGCAGTTCAATTTATGAAGTGGTCCAGAATTGTCTGCAGAACGTTTATCATGCTGTTTCTGTAAAATTTGCCGGCTAGGAGACTTGTCCAAGATTGACGATATCGCGTTACATACCCTCTAATTTTGTAGCAGAGTGCTCAACCATCTTGATTGAGTTAAATAATAGTAACGAGTTCAATCTCTGTTAACCCAAGCGAGGGGTGTACCTGCAATTTTTTTACTCTTGAGCCCTTGGGAAGGGGGGGCTGGGCTGTATGAAAGACTCCGATAGCGCACCAGTGAAAGAGGTGTCTCCGTTAAAGTATTACACGGAAAGAGAATTTAATTTGGAGCGAATTCGGTGCAGTGTGTTAGTGCGAGGCGGGAGAATCGGACAATAAATAATAGGCCTCCTCTCTCTCGTCATGAGTGATACACCTGATGCAGAGGGTAATCACACCTTCTCACCTAATATGTGGAACGAATTGGGATGCTGCCCCTCTGTCTATAGAAATAATCTGAAGAATTGATGAAGATTACACCATGATGGCCGGCCAGTGTTGTGTGATATATTTTACAACGTTATAATAAAGCAATTGATCCCAATTTGGGTTAATGGTCGGCTATAAGGAATATTTTTTTTACATACGTGAACACTTTTATGGTGCGGACAGAGACAGCAAATCGACAGTACTTTCAATCAGGTGACATTGTGTTAATTGGGATTACTGATACAGCCATCTCAAACATTGTGGCCTCTGGGCAAATAATGACATTGTACCAGGGATTGGCACAGGGTGTGTCAGGGGAATATCAAAGTGTTGTGTGTGGACAGAGGAAAGTTTATGCACAAATTTATAAATGATTCCCTTGGAAAATTAAATGGTATTCAATCAAATGTAAATTGAAAATCCAGGGAAACTGAGGAAAGTGACACGAACCTCGTCCTGATATTGAAGCATTTAACGCTGACCAAAGTGATCAGGAAGACGAATTGTAGTAAGACCTACTAGGGAAAACAGCCACTCAAGGCAGAAACTGGCTTGGAATTTTTTTTCGTCTCCTAGAGGAAGGAGTAAGTAATTTAGTCGTTTTACACACAATGTACTCCGCCCGGCCGCCATTTGTGGAAACATTACTGTATTTTTCCTGAAAATACAGTTTGTATTTTGTATGTAAATTAGTGTAATATATTGAGGCAATAAAAATAATTTGGTAAATAAATAACCAAGCAAATATTGTGGTTGAGCGTCGCTGGGGAAGGGAAATGTGACATTGTTTTGATACTGACCAAGAGAACGTTGAGTGAAATATCGGAAGAATTTTCATCGCTCTAGAGGTTTACATTGGGCTCTAAAAACCTCTCACAGAGCAGCTGAAATTGTTGGAATTGACATTCCTGCAAATGTGAGAATTTTGCGACGGGACAGAACTCCGTAATTAGATGGAAACAGGATATTACACAGCTGAAGTGATGTCTATATTGTGTTGAAATTCTGGCCTGTATTTTCTTCATATTTAAGAGGGGGTGTTTAGAGTATGACACAACCTAATCTCCAGATTTATTGGTGAGTGGTTTTTAAGATAAATTCTTCTTCAATGTATACGTATGTCATTTATTTAAAATTTACATTACAGTCCACATTTTAATATAAAATGTTTTTAACAGAATTCCTTGGTGATGTATATTTCATTTGTATTGTAATATAGGTCCAGAGTGATCCTTGTGGAGATTGAGATTGTGTAGGTTATCGAAGGGGGACATTTTTTTGCGACCTAGGATGTCCAAAAATTCCTTCTGGCTCTGTAACTTTTATTTGGATTGAAGAATAATTATCTTTGTTACATTATGGTATGTATTCGCACGAGGTACATCCAGGTTAAAATTTAATTTTCCACACCCAGCGAGGGTAGAGAAGAGAACATTGGTCTGTGTTTATTTAAACTGGTTGTCTATGTTCCTCTCATCAGTATAATTATAAATGGGGAACCTGGGTGTTAGTGACTGGTGTGGGTCACATCCTGGCGTTGTTTAGTGAACTGGTATTGTGGCGTCAACATCTGGGTGTTTAGTGAAACTGGTGTGGGTGTCACATCCTGGGAGTTACGTGAACTGGTGTGGTGTCACATCCTGGGTGTTAGTGAATGGTGTGGGTCGCATCCTGGGGGTTAGTGAACTGCGATCTCCTCCTGGGGTCACATCCTGGGTTGTTAGTGAACTGGTATGTGGGTCACATCCTTGGCTGTTAGTGGATGGCTGTTGGGGGGGTCACTGCCTGGGTGGGTAGATGGACGGTTAGGGTCACATCCTGAGATGTTAGTTGGACTGGTGGTCAATATCCTGGGTGTTTAGTGGACTGCAGGATGTGGAGTTATTCTGGGTGTTCAGTGGACTGGTGCGAGGTAAACATCTGGGTGTTACGTGGACTGGTGGTGGGTTCACATCCTGGGTATTAGTGACTGGTGTGGTGGGGTCAATCCTGGGTGTTGTTTACTGGAGTTTACTGGAGAGTGTTTCCGGGGCTCAAACGCCCCCGCGGGCCCCCGGTCTGTGACCAGGCTCCTGGTGGATCAGAGCCTGCATCAACAGGAGTTGCTTCTGTGCTGCACGCCAAACCAAGTTACGAGCCACTGCCCGATGGTAAGGGAAGAACCGACTTTAGGTGCTTGTTCCAGTGCAGCTTGAAAGACTGCCTGGGGGGTCTGTTGGTAAACCCCCTTTGTGTGTTGGGGGCAGTTTGAAAAGTCTCGGGCCCCTGACACTTATCGTGTATGGGTCCTTAACGTGCTATGTGTACACCCCTGCTTTTCATTGGGGGATTTGTTGCATCGTTCTGCCAAGTCTTTTGCTATTCGTTGTGAGTGATTTTCGTGTGCAAGTTCGCGGTACTAGTCCCTCTAGGATTTTCCAGGTGTATATAATACATGTATTCTCTCCCGCCTGCCGTTCCAGGAAAATACAGGTTTAGGAACCTCAAGTGCTCCCAGTAATTGAGGTGCGTTTTCTCCGGTATGCGCGCCCCCCCGCTGAAGTGTTCTTGATACATTTTTCTAGGATTCAGAGCAATTTCACCTGCCCTTGAAAGGTTGATGTTGGTTGGCAGCAATATTCCAGCCTAGATAGTACAAGTTGACCTGTAGAGTGTCAATTCATGGGCGTGGCCTCACTAGTTTTGTAGGTTCTCAATATCCCATCCTGTCATTTTTCTAGCAGATGCGATTGATACAATGTTTATGGTCCTCCTTGAAGGTGAGATCTCCGACATGATACACTCCCAGGTCTTTTGACGTTGGTGTTTTCAGCTTATTTTGTGGCCAGATATTTGTTTTGTACTCTGATGAAGATTTAATTTCCTAGTATTTACTCCATAACTGAAGTAAATGAAATTTCTCATCGTTGAACTTCATATGTTTTCTGCTGCCCACTGAAAGATTTGGACTGATGCCCCCCCCATCGCCTGGAGCCTTGCAGTGTCTGCAAAAGGAACACACTGTCTTGCAGAATTTTAGGGTGTCATCTGCAAAGGGAAGACAACGGTTGCTGTGGCTGACATCCTTGTCTATGTCGGATATGAGGATGTGAAAGAAACAAGATGGGGGTGCGAGAAGAGAGTATTACTGTGCCTTGTGGAACAGAGCTTTTCACCGTAGTGACTCGGACTCTTTACTCTGTTGACGACTATCTCTGTGTTCGTTAGTGTGGAAATTATAGTTCCATCGTCCGACCTTTTCCTGCTTAATTCCCTTTAGCACTCATTTGTGCGCTATTACGCCAATGGTCAACCTTGTCGAAGTCCTTTTGCAAAGTTGTATATATACATCTGCATTTTTTTATCTTCTAGTGATTTAGCGACCTTGTCGTAGTGATCCAATAGTTGAGACAGAAGGGAAGCGACTTGTTCTAAACCCATGTTTTGCCCTGGGTTGTGTAACTGATGGGTTTCTAGATGGGTGTGTGATTTGATCTTTTGCTTCTTAGGACCCTTTCAAAGATTTTTATGATATGGGATGATGTTAGTGCTATCGGTCTGTAGTTCTTTGCTGTTGCTTTACTGCCCCCTTTGTGAGTGGGGCTATGTCTGCTGTTTTTCGTAGTTAAACTGGGGTGGGTCGAACCCCCGTGTCCATGTCCCTCTCCAATAGGATGGACAAAACAGCTCGTGCGTGATAGGGGCATCTTGCAGTTCTTGAATGAACACCGGAGTTCATGAGTTCGGGCCTGTGGCACCCAGAGCGCAATGGGCATGTTCCAAGATATCGCCTGTACGAAGTCATTTGGCGTCAGGATAACATCGGGATAGGCTTTGTGTTAACCAAATTTTGTGGCTCTCTATCATAAAAAATAATTTGATCTTCGACTCTCGCCAAGTCTGGTTACATGGAGTCTTACCTGGAGAGAGTTCCGGGGGTCCAACGCCCCGCGGCCGGTCTGTGACCGGCCACCTGGTGGTATCAGACGGCCTGATCAACCAGGCTGTTGCTGCAGGCTGCACGCAAACCAAACGCCCCATCATCCGACCAACCTACTATATATATCCCGGTGATCCGGAACTGACTTGAGGTGCTTGTCCAGTGCAAGCTTGAAAGACTGCCAGGGGTATGTTGGTAATCCCCCTTATGTGTGCTGGGGGCAGTAGTTGAACAGTTCAGGCCTGACACTGAATGTTATGGTCTCTTAACGTGTAGTGACACCCTGCTTTTCATTGGGGGATGGTGCATCGTCCTGCCAAGTCTTTTGCTTTCGTTGTGAGTGATTTTCGTGTGCAAGTTCGGTACTAGTCCTTCTAGGATTTTCTGGTGTATATAATCATGTTCCTCTCCCTCTGCGTTCCAGGTAATTTACAGGTTTAGGAACCCTCAAGCGTCCTAAATTGATTGGTGTTTTATCTCCGTTATGCGCGCTCGTGGAGAAAGTTCTCTGTACATTCCTCCTTGGTCGGCAATTTCACCTGCCTTGAAAAGGTGCTGTTAGTGTGCACGTGCAGCAATATTCCAGCCTAGATAATACAAAGTGACCTGAAGAAGTGTCATCACTGGGCCTTGGGCACTCCCTAGTTTTTGTAAGGTTCTATTAATCCATCTGTCTATTTTTCTAGCACGATGCGATTGATACAATGGTATGGTCCTTGAAGGTGAGATCCTACGTCATGATCACTCCCAGGTCTTTGGACGTGGTGGATTTACGCTCTATTTTGTGGCCAGATTTGTTTTTGTAACTCTGATGAAGATTTAATTTCCTCATGTTTACTATATTGATGTTTATTGAAATTTCTCACGGTGAACTTCATATTGTTTTCTTGCTGCCCACTGAAAGATTTGGTTGATGTCCGCCTGGAGGCTTTGCAGGGTCTGAATGGAAGGACCACTGTCATGCAGGATTCGGGTGTTCATCTGCCAATTGGAAGACACGCGTTGCTGGGGCTTGACATCCTTGTCTCTGTCGGATAGATTTGTGGTGTGGAAACAGATGGGGAGCCGTAGCTACTGTTGCTGTGGAAAACAGAGCTTTTCCCGTAAGCTGCCTCGGACTTTTACTTGTTGACGACTACTCTCTGTGTTTGTTAGTGGGAAAGTATAGATCCATCGACGACTTTTCTGTTATTCCTTTACACAGCATTTTGTGCGACTCTACTTACGCCTGGTTCACCTTGTCGATGGCTTTTGCAAAGTCTGTATATATTTACTCTGCATTCTTTTTGTCTTATAGTGCATTTAGGTCCTGGGTCACGTAGTGATCCAATAGTTGAGACAGAATGGAGAGACCTGATCTAAACCCCATGTTTGCCCTGGGTTGTGAAACTGATGGTTTCTTGATGGGTGGTGATCTTGCTTCTTAGGACCCTTTCAATGACTTCTTATGATTGGGAAGGTTAGTGCTATTGGTCAGTAGTCTCTTTGCTGTTAGCTTTACTGCCCCCTTTGTGGAGTGGGGCTTTGTCTGTTGGTTTTAGTAATTGTGGGAACGAACCCGTGTCCATGCTCCCTCTCCATAGGTGGAAAAGCCTCGTGGATTAGGGGCTTCTTGCTGTTCTTGGATGAACACAGAAGTTCCATGAGTCTCGGCCCTGGGGCAGAGTGCATGGGCATGTCATTTTAATCGCCTGTTTCGAAGTCATTTGGGTCAGGATGATAACATCGGATAGCTTGTGTTAATCAATTATTGTGGCCTCTCTATAAAAATTTCATTTTGATCTCTTCGACTCTCAGTCTGGTTAGCGAGCTCTTGCTAAAACTGAGTTCATATTGGGACTGGAGTAGCTCATCATTTCCTTGCTGTCATCTGTGTAGGAACCATTTGTATAAAGTAGGGGCACAATACTGGGACGTTGTTACTCGATTTTGATTTCGGCCATAGGGAGAAGAAATATTTGGGTTTTTCTTTCGATAATTAAATTTCATGTATGGCTTTTAGTTCTTCCCGCGTTTCCTGACTCCTTATAGGATTCTTTTAGCTTAAGTTCGATGCTTGCTATTTCTCTGCCAGTGTATCCCCTACGCATTCAGATATATTGACCTCTTTTAGCCGACTCTGTTATTCTTTTTCCGTTCGCCTGTTAAGGGAGCGCCTCTGTCTCTTTCTGTTTTTACATCTACTCCTCTTTTTTTAGAGGATATAAAGCCTTGGTGCATACATCGAGAGCCACCGAGTTAAATCTGTTCTAGGCACCTAAGTTCGGGGTCTGTTTGCTTAGATATCTTCCAGCTTATATCGGTTAGGACTTGGTTTACTTGGTCCCACTTTATGTTTATGTTTTATTGAAGTTGAATTTGGTTAATGTCCCTCGTGACTAGTCTCATTTTTGTCGGTTCTGGGGCTCCACGCATTACTGTCTGAACCTCAATTATGTTGTGATCATGAGATATATTGCTTTTTGATAATGTGACTTTTATTATAAGATCATCATTGTTGTGAATGATGAAGGTTTCTAGTGTATTCTCCTTTCTAAGTCCAGGCTCTATTATTTTGCTGGTTTTATATTGAATTTGGTGCAGGAGATTTTATAAGCTCGTTTTGTGTGTTGTGAGCTGAATTTTCAGAGCTGCTGCCTCTGGTGTTTTTACATGCAACAATTTTATTGGCTATATTCCTCCATTTTAGGTGCTTAAGTTGAATCCACCAGGAGCAAGATGTTGGGTTGCAGGAGGAGCTGGAAAAATTTTTCTGAACTGTGGGTTCAATTTTTAACAGCTGTCTTCGAAAATTGACTCGTATGGATGTTAGCATCCGGGAGGCTTGTAGGACTACCAAATGATTGGTTTTGGGTTCTCGACCTTTACTGTAAAACTTCCATCTACATCATTTGAGGATTAAAGAAGTTCTGTGCAAACAAGTGGACTCTGCAAATGTACAGGCCAACCCCCCCCCCCCCTTTTGGCCTGTTCACTTCTGTCACATCTGTATAGCGTTGCTAACTTGGGATCCATATTTTTCGTGTCCAAGTGGATCCTTTATGTGCGGTCTCAGTGAATGAATGGAAAGCGCGAACATTGCCTTGCCTTTTGCAAGCAGTCCAACGGGATAATGAAAGGTGTTTTTATTTTGTTTGTTTGTTTTGCTGGCTGTAGACCCTGTATATTTAGCCAAGAAGAATGTTATCGGACTGGAGGTATTGTTGGTACTGGGGGGGGGGGATTCTTTTTTCCGGCTTTAGTATCTGTAATCTGTTGTTTACCTGGGTAGTTTACCTGGAGAGAGTTTTTTCGGGGGGGTCAACCGCCCCGACGGCCCGGTCTGTGACCAGGCTCCTGGTGGGTTCAGCGCCTGATCAACCACGGCTGTTGCTGCTGGCCCTGCACGCCAAACCACGTTCGAAGGCCACAGCTCCGGTGATCAGGAACTGACTTTAAGGTGTTTGTCCAGTGCCAGCCTTGGATGACTGCCAGCGGGTCGTTGGTAATCCCCTTATGTGTGCTGAGGAGCGCAGTTTTGAACAGTCTCGGTCCCCTGACACTTTATTTATGGTCTCTTAACGTGCATAGTGGACACCCCTGCTTTTCATTGGGTGGGAATGGTGCTCGTTCTGCCAAGTCTTTTTGTTTCTGTAGTGAGTGATTTTCGTGTGCAAAGCTCGGTACTAGTCCTCTAGGCATTTTCCAGGTGGTATATAATATGTAATCTCTCCTCCTGCGTTCCAGGGGAATACAGTTTAGAAGGAAACCTCAAGCGGATCCCAGTTAATTGAGGTGTTTTATCTCCGTTTGATGCGGCGCCCCGTGAAAGTTCTCTGTCCCTTTTACTATATTTGTAGGTCGGGCAATTTCACCCTGCCTTGAGAAGGTGCTGTTTAGAGTGTGCAGCAATATTCCAGCCTAGAATAGAACAAGTGACCTGAAGAAAGGAAGAGTGTCATCATGGGCTTAGGCCCTCCCTAGTTTTGAAGGTTCTCATTATCCATCCTGTCATTTTTTCTAGCAGATGCAGATTGATACAATGTTATGTACTTGAAGCGCTGTGAGATCTCCGACATAATCACTCCAGGTCTTTGACGTTGGTGTTTCGCTCTATTTTGTGGCACAGGTAAATTTTGTTTATTGTTTACTCTTGGGGGATTTTGAAGATTTTATTTCCTTCTGGTTTACCATATCTGAGTAATTGAAATTTCTCCATCGTTGTTGAACTTAATTTTGTTTTTCTGCAGCCCACTGACAAAGATTTGGTTGATGTCCGCCGGGGTTCCTTGCATCGGAGTCTGCAATGGAAGACACTGACATGCAGATTTGGGGTGTCATCTGCAAAGGAAAGACACGGGCTGTGGCTGACATCCTTGTCTCATATGTTCGGATATGAGGATGAGGAACAATGATGGGAGCTAGTACTGTGCCTTAGGTAGGAAACAGACTTTTCACCGTAGCTGCTCGGACTATTACCTATGTTTGACGACTACTCATCTGTGTTCTGGTTAGTGAGGAAATTATAGATCCATCGACAACTTTTCCTGTTATTCCTTTTAGCGCGCACTTTTGTGCGTATTACGCCAATGGTCCACTTGTCGAGGCCTTTTGCAAAGTCTGTTATATATTACATCTGCATTCTTTTGTCTTCTAGTGCATTTAGGACCTTGTCGTTGTGATCCAGTAGTTGAGACAGACAGGAGCGACCTAGTTCTAAACCCTTGTTGCCCTGGGTTGTGTAATGATGGGTTTCTACGATGGGTGGTGATCTTGTTCTTAGGACCCCGTTCAAAGATTTTTATGGATAGGGGATGTTAGTGCTATTGGTCTGTAGTTCTTTGCCTGTTGACTTTACTGCCCCCTTTGTGGAGTGGGGCTATGTCTCTCGTTGTTTTTAGTAACTGAGGGACAGGGACGACCAGTGTCCATGCTCCCTCTCCATACGAGGGAAAAAAAAAAAGGCTCGTGATTGCTAGGGGGCCTTTCTTGCAGTTTTGAATGTGAACACAGAAGTTCATTTGGAGTTTCTGGCCCCTGGGAGGCCCTGAGCAGGACAGAGTGCATGTGGCATGTCATTTTATCGCCTGTTCGAAGTCATTTGGCGTCACCGGATATACATCGGGGATAGGCTTGTGTTAATCTAATTTTGTCGTCGGCCTCTTCATAACAAAAATTCCATTGTTTGATTGCGACTTCTCAGTCTGGTTAGCGGCTTGCTAAAAAACTGAGTTATATGGGGACCTTGAGGTGCTCACTAATTTCCTTGCTGTCATTGTTGTAGGACCCTATTTGTTTTTAAGTAGGGGCCCTATTACTGGACGTTTTGGAGTGGAGGGCCATCGATGTGGTTCCACTCCAGATGAATGACTGGATTTGGTGTACGATTTTCTGCCATTTCCTGCCAGTTTTTTTTCCTTCCTGGCACTATAAAAACCTCTCCGTTTGCGTGGCTGTCGGTACCCAAGGTTTTTGCCATGGCCTGGATGTTTGTATCTTTTTGTCCCCTTTAGTGGTTTTGCTGGCAATTTTAGGGTTTTTCATAGCACAGTCTTTCCTGTTTCTGAAGCAGAAGGTACACATTTCAGGGTGTGAAAAAGACTTACAGGAAAGGGAAGTTTGAATTTCCTGTTGTATATGGGGCTCATGGCATTTCTAGGGTGGTTCATAGTTGCAGTCCCATCTGTTTTTCCAGATTCCCATGCCAGAGATACAAAGTGCATAGTATGTGCACAGGCTTCGATTTCCGATTTGACTTGGGTTTCTGTGACTGTAAATTCCCTGTTGGTGCATGTTTTCCTGTCTTATTCTTTCCTCTCTAGCACCAACAATGGAGAGCTCCCACCAGTTTGTTTATCGTTAAATTTATCCTCACTGTTCTTGCTATTAGTGTCCTCTTGTTTGCTATTTCCTGCGGTATTTCTAGTATGCAATATTGGTTTTATTTATCTTTGG
The DNA here is from genome assembly GCF_026875155.1 of Cherax quadricarinatus. Lineage (NCBI taxonomy): Eukaryota > Metazoa > Arthropoda > Malacostraca > Decapoda > Parastacidae > Cherax > Cherax quadricarinatus. Next base: position 10,731 of record NW_026507361.1, read on the forward strand.
ACTACACTTGTTTCCCTACTATGGCTCCAGTCCCGTTATGAGCGTCATTTATTTGTATTCATTCCTGCGTAAATTCCCGATACTGCGTCAAAAAACTCCGCTTCACCAATTACGGTTCGCCCAGGACGTATCTCAGCTTCCACATTTCTGTCTACCAGGACTGCATCCTCTAGCTTTCACCATTACGGTCTCCCAGGACAGCACTAATCAGCCCCACATTTACTGGCCTACCAGGACATCACCTACAAGCCTTACAGTTTCTGACGTACATGCAGTAATCAAGGGCAGTACCATTTCAGCCCAGACTTTTTAGTTCCTTTCTGTTGTAGAAAGCTTCAAGGTTTTCTATGAAAAGCAGCTGTGATGATGTCCTCTTTTTAATACCCTTGTGATTTTAGTCCACAGATTTTTCCTCATTTGGGCTACCCAAAAACACTTCTCTGTTTTAATACTGCTTGTTGCCTAGTTCTTGAATATCTGCCATCAAGGTGCGTTCTTCAGACAAGTCCGTGACACTTCTAAATGAACTGCCATAGTAAGCTGTACAGCTGAGTGAACAAACAAACATACACTTTCTGTGGAATCACATTTGGAGGTACCATGTTAAAATTATTAGGTGACCCACAATAGTCTACCTCACTGTTACATCAAATGGTTTCACTAATTGTACTACGTCCTTTGTCAATGGTGGAGGAACTGGGGTTCATATAGGATCTTGATCCACACGGGGCCGCACATATTACACAAGATTTAGTCACCCCTTTCTACTCGTGCCGTCTTGTGAAATCAAGAACGTTTCCTAATACAATTTAAGGTATCTTGTACCCACCATGCATTACATTTTTACGGGCATTTTAAACAATCAATTTGTTAACTGATGAGTTTTGGGCCAGTAGTAGATAGGGTGTTTAGCATTAATCGCCCAATTCAGCATTTTGTAACCTACCTCTGCCACCTATATTATTGTTCTCTAAATTACAGCCCCAATTTTTCTATTATGGATCCTTTCACAATTTTTTTTCCATCATCAAGTAATTCCATTTCCATAGATTTCTTTTCGTACCCTCTTTATCCAATATTTCATATAGGATGTGAAAAACTTAAATGATTTATTCATCTTGTTTAGAAATTAACACCCAAATTTAGTTACAGTGATTAGTTTGGGTTAAAGAAGAATGCCTATCTTATATCCAATGGCTAAGGAAGGGAGGAACAAACAATTGTGTGGCTGGTCTACAGGTAATTTCAACAGGAGTATATACGGCCTTCTTTTGTTAGGAAATTAGCTTATTTACCATCCAGCTCGGTCCTTATTAAACCATGATAAGCATTATACAAATTTTGATGAGATAAACTCGAGACAAGAATTCAGCTGGTTTCTCCTCACCAGGTTTTTTATTTAATGTTAACATTTTGGCTGACCCAAAACTATTATACTTCATCTTGCATATGGATTAATTTCAGCGACTCTGTTTTTGTACGTACACAAATTTTACTGTTTCCATTACAAATCCATTTCGTATTAATATGTAAAGGATTGTTTTTTTATACCCCTTCCATTATCAGCACCAAATTACAGTGTGCTAATATTTATCTCCTGCAACTTATTTTCTTCATATATTAGCTAATTTGACCTACATAAATGGCTGCTTGTTATTCCAACTGACGGGCAGGTGAAGTGATTTATTGAAGACACTTTAGTCGTAGGAACATAACAAGGAGAAATAACACTTATTACATTGAGGTAAGCAACTACTCCCATATGCCAATTTTGAGCATCACAAAAAATGTGGAGTACATTTTTACCTTTTGGATTGGCCACCTGGCATGGGAACTCCAACATGGAATTTTCTCCTAATCACCAATTAATCAATCCCACCTGTTAAATGAATTCCTCAGGTAGAATTTCATCCCATGTTCTATTGACAGTTTCCTGCTTCCTGTTTTAATAATTTCCCCTCATTATAGTAAGGGGTGACACTAAACCTAGTGGATCAAACATTTGGAATCTTCAGCAAGCAAAACTCTCTTAGTTTATTTATTGGGCATACTGTAATTTATTAGGTTTTAACATTATACAAATCTCATCTCAAGAATCCCATGTTAAACCAATTACATTACTACATTTTGGCACTTCATCTCCATGGGAAATCTTCTACTTTTTTTGTCCTTTATTTGGAACGAATTACTATTCCATTCCCTCAGAGTCATATTTGCACTTAGCATTATTTTATTAGCCTCTCGCATATAATCTAGTGATACCAAGTGTAGAATTGCAGGATACAGGGTTGTAGTAAGCCACTAATACCAGTATTATAAATGGACTTAGTGGAGTGGAGTGACTTTCTTTGTTTTTTTCCTTGAAATACCAGACGTTACTGTGAATTTCATGTAACCTTTTAGTTACCAGTGGGTCGCTAATTATCACACAACGAGGAAGCAATTATTACTACAGAAATAGCATCACTCCTCCCAAAATTGCACCAGTCAACTATAGTGTTATATAGATTTATTGCTGGTGGGAGGCTATCAAAATGCAAAAAACTAGAAATGTAGATAACAGCGATTGATAAACAATGGTTTGAGGCTCGACCTTTCGTCAAGTGTAGGAGTTACCGCAGTCACAGTTTCTTCACACGCAAGTTTTCTTTTGTATCAATCAAAATAACCATATTACTCGGGTAGATTTTTCCAGTAGATCCTTCATGTGTTTGCCCAATTCACGCCCAATACGTTTTAAATAAGTGACCAATGATAGTTCAGGACTGGCTACCGAACCATCGATGCGACCGAACCTCGATGGTCGAAACCCCTTGGCCGGTTTTCAAAACGGATTCGTTGGACAATTTTAAAGCAGGACTGTACACGGCTTGGGGTTGTAGGCGCCCCTTATACAAACACAAACAATTAAATATAAAACCAAACTTCAGGGTGCGTACTCTCGGGGGTAAGCTGTCTGATGTAAAAGTAATTTTAGATAGAAGAAATAGAAATACAGATAGTTAGAGCTTTACTTAAAGAGGTTTATTAATAGAGTATTCAAGAGCGTTGCTAGTAGAAGTACAGTATAATCAACCATTCAAAATCATTATGAAGCTGTCGTCGGTAGTTCTGCAATTAATCAAACAAACGGGCTTTTTTCACATGGATAATAAATTGTCATTTTTGTGGGATAATTGGTTTTTTGTCAGCCACCTTGTTGGCAGATATCCAAGACTAGCTACAAGCAGTATTAACAAACCGGGGGGAAGTGTTTTTTGGGTATGCTCAAAGGAGATAAATCTGGACTAAATCATCAACGCGGTATTAAAAGAGGAGGTTAACATAAAGCTGCTTTCATTAGACAAACCGGGGAAGCTTTCCCTTACATCAGCTGGGAACATAAAAATCTGGGCTGATGGTACTGCCTTGTACTGGCCAATGTAGTCAAGAAACTGTAAGGCTGGAGGGATGTCCTGGTGAAGTCAGTAAAATGTGGGGGGGTTGTTAGTGACTGTTCTGGGGAACAGCTTATAATGGTGAAGCTGAGGTTGCTGTTCTGGGACGGAAGACAGTAATGCCGTGAAGCTGGAGGTGCTGTCTGGGGCGAGAGGGGGGAAGTAATGGTTGAAGCTGGAGGTGCGTCCTGGGAGGACGCAATGGTGAAGCTGGAGGTTCTGGCCTGGGTGGGACAGTAATGGTGAAGCTGGAGAGCAAGATGCTAGAATGCTGTCCTGGGTGACCAGTATTGGTGAAGTTGGAGATTGGGATGCTGTCCTGGGAGACAGTTATGTGGCCCGGGGTGGCATGGTGCGCTAAAGCTCCCGCTTCCACACACGGAGGGCCCGGGTTCGATTCCCGGAGGGTGGAAACATTACGACAGTTTCCTTACACCTGTTTTGGTCCTGTTCACCTGCCAGCAAATAGGTTCCTGGGTGTTAGTCGACTGGTGTGGTCGCATACTGGGGGACTAGGATTACAGGACCCCTATGGAAATATCGTTAGACAGTCCTCGATGCGCACTGACTTCATGGGTTATCCTGGGTCGGCACCTACCTCGGGTTTTAAATATCCGCAACGAAATCTTTTCTTATCTTATCTTAATGGTGAAAGCTGGAGGTTCTGTCCTGGGAGACAGTTAATGGTGATGAAGCTGGAGATTTTGTCCAGGAAGGTCGGGAATTTAATACGCAGGAAGGAATGCATAATAAATGACTCTGGGGACGGTGCCTTAGTGGGGGAAAAACAAGTGTAGTCAAAGAAGATGAAGATAAAAAATATTGCAAACAGAAAATACAACAGGAAATGAAACAAAGAGGTCTCCACTAGCAATAAGTGAGGATATATTACAAAAAACAAATAGTGGGGAGTGAGCTCATTGTTGGTTGTGCTAGGGGAAGATAAGATAATAAGGACAGGTAAAACATGACCCAAAAGGATACAGTCACAGAAACCCAACGGCAAACAGGGAAACCAAGCCTGTGCCAACTAGTATGAACGTGGTAATCTGGCAGACATGGGAAATCTGGAAAAATTAAACAGAAGAGAGGAAAAAGAAAAGAAAATACAGCCATGGGCACGTTTGCATCTTTGAACCCACCCTAGAATATGCCGTGCCATTTGACAACAGGGAATATGCAACCAAACTCTCCCTTCACTGTAACCTTTTTCACCCTGAAAGGTTGTACCTCTTCATTACTGAAAAGACTGTGCTAAAAACATTAAATTGCCAGGCACCTCCATCTAAAGGGGACATAAAAGATACAAAACATCCTGGGCCATGGGAAAAAACCTGGGTAGCTTCAGCCACTCAAAAGGAGGGGGGAGGGTTTTTTTAGTGCCAGGAAGGAAAAAAAAACTGGCCAGGAAAATGGCAGTAATTGTACACCATATCCAGTCATTCCTGGGAGACAGGGCTCTCTTTCAGGCGACGGATAAAGAATAAAAAGAGCGCTAAAGAGGTTCAATGTATCTCGAAATGCGTAGGGAGTACACTGGTCACGAGAATATAGCAGACATCGAACTTTAAGTAAAGGAATCTTATAGGAGTCAGGATTGCGGGATGAAATCTTATAGCCATAATTGAAATCGAAAGCAATAACCCAAAGTATTTCTTCTGCCTATGCCAATCAAAGTCGAGCACAAGTCCAAGTAATTGGGTCCTATACTTAAAAAAGATGGGTCCTACACAGATGACAGCAAGGATATGAGTGTGCTACTCAGTCCCAATATGTACTCAGTTTTTAGCTAAGCCTCTAACCAGATGAAAGTCCGAAGATCAATATGAATTTTTATGGAGAGCAACGAATTTTGGTTTCCAACCACAAGGCCTATCCGACGTTATCCTGACGCCAAATGACCTTCGAACAGGCGATAAATGACATGCCCATGCCACTCTCCAAAAACGCCATCAGGGCCAGACTTCTCATGGATACTCCGTGTTCATCAAAGATCTGCAAGAAGCCCTATCACGGCAGCTTTACCATCCTATGGAGACGGGCAGCATGGACCACGGGGGTCGTCCCACACGTTTAACTTAAATTACAACAGAAATAGACCCCACTCCACAAAGGGGGCAGTTAAAGCAACAGCAAAGATAAACTATCAGACCGATAGCTCTATACGCTCCCATATCATAAAAAATTCTTTGAAAGAGTCCATAAGAAGCAAGATCAAATTGGGCGATTATGCCTAAACCACCCTATCTTACTGCCAAACTCATTCATCTAACAAATTTAATTTGTTTAATTGCCCATAAAAATGTAATGCATGGTGGGGAACAAGATACCTTTAAATTGTATATTAGGGAAACTTTTTTTCTGGATTCCACAAGGCACGGCCAAAGTGTAAAAGGTGTTTAAAATCTTGATGTAATATGTCCTCCGTGTGGGATGCCAGCTGATCCTATATGTACCCAGATCTCCACCATTGCCAAAATGAGCATGTTACAATTAGTGAAAACCATTTGATGTTGTAAACAGCGTGTTATTGACTATAGTGGTCCAATAATTTTAACAGGTAGTCAAAATGGTGTTCCACTGAAGTCGTATGGTTTGTTTGTTCACCTGTAACTGCTACTAGGGCAGTTCAATTTATGAAGTGGTCCAGAATTGTCTGCAGAACGTTTATCATGCTGTTTCTGTAAAATTTGCCGGCTAGGAGACTTGTCCAAGATTGACGATATCGCGTTACATACCCTCTAATTTTGTAGCAGAGTGCTCAACCATCTTGATTGAGTTAAATAATAGTAACGAGTTCAATCTCTGTTAACCCAAGCGAGGGGTGTACCTGCAATTTTTTTACTCTTGAGCCCTTGGGAAGGGGGGGCTGGGCTGTATGAAAGACTCCGATAGCGCACCAGTGAAAGAGGTGTCTCCGTTAAAGTATTACACGGAAAGAGAATTTAATTTGGAGCGAATTCGGTGCAGTGTGTTAGTGCGAGGCGGGAGAATCGGACAATAAATAATAGGCCTCCTCTCTCTCGTCATGAGTGATACACCTGATGCAGAGGGTAATCACACCTTCTCACCTAATATGTGGAACGAATTGGGATGCTGCCCCTCTGTCTATAGAAATAATCTGAAGAATTGATGAAGATTACACCATGATGGCCGGCCAGTGTTGTGTGATATATTTTACAACGTTATAATAAAGCAATTGATCCCAATTTGGGTTAATGGTCGGCTATAAGGAATATTTTTTTTACATACGTGAACACTTTTATGGTGCGGACAGAGACAGCAAATCGACAGTACTTTCAATCAGGTGACATTGTGTTAATTGGGATTACTGATACAGCCATCTCAAACATTGTGGCCTCTGGGCAAATAATGACATTGTACCAGGGATTGGCACAGGGTGTGTCAGGGGAATATCAAAGTGTTGTGTGTGGACAGAGGAAAGTTTATGCACAAATTTATAAATGATTCCCTTGGAAAATTAAATGGTATTCAATCAAATGTAAATTGAAAATCCAGGGAAACTGAGGAAAGTGACACGAACCTCGTCCTGATATTGAAGCATTTAACGCTGACCAAAGTGATCAGGAAGACGAATTGTAGTAAGACCTACTAGGGAAAACAGCCACTCAAGGCAGAAACTGGCTTGGAATTTTTTTTCGTCTCCTAGAGGAAGGAGTAAGTAATTTAGTCGTTTTACACACAATGTACTCCGCCCGGCCGCCATTTGTGGAAACATTACTGTATTTTTCCTGAAAATACAGTTTGTATTTTGTATGTAAATTAGTGTAATATATTGAGGCAATAAAAATAATTTGGTAAATAAATAACCAAGCAAATATTGTGGTTGAGCGTCGCTGGGGAAGGGAAATGTGACATTGTTTTGATACTGACCAAGAGAACGTTGAGTGAAATATCGGAAGAATTTTCATCGCTCTAGAGGTTTACATTGGGCTCTAAAAACCTCTCACAGAGCAGCTGAAATTGTTGGAATTGACATTCCTGCAAATGTGAGAATTTTGCGACGGGACAGAACTCCGTAATTAGATGGAAACAGGATATTACACAGCTGAAGTGATGTCTATATTGTGTTGAAATTCTGGCCTGTATTTTCTTCATATTTAAGAGGGGGTGTTTAGAGTATGACACAACCTAATCTCCAGATTTATTGGTGAGTGGTTTTTAAGATAAATTCTTCTTCAATGTATACGTATGTCATTTATTTAAAATTTACATTACAGTCCACATTTTAATATAAAATGTTTTTAACAGAATTCCTTGGTGATGTATATTTCATTTGTATTGTAATATAGGTCCAGAGTGATCCTTGTGGAGATTGAGATTGTGTAGGTTATCGAAGGGGGACATTTTTTTGCGACCTAGGATGTCCAAAAATTCCTTCTGGCTCTGTAACTTTTATTTGGATTGAAGAATAATTATCTTTGTTACATTATGGTATGTATTCGCACGAGGTACATCCAGGTTAAAATTTAATTTTCCACACCCAGCGAGGGTAGAGAAGAGAACATTGGTCTGTGTTTATTTAAACTGGTTGTCTATGTTCCTCTCATCAGTATAATTATAAATGGGGAACCTGGGTGTTAGTGACTGGTGTGGGTCACATCCTGGCGTTGTTTAGTGAACTGGTATTGTGGCGTCAACATCTGGGTGTTTAGTGAAACTGGTGTGGGTGTCACATCCTGGGAGTTACGTGAACTGGTGTGGTGTCACATCCTGGGTGTTAGTGAATGGTGTGGGTCGCATCCTGGGGGTTAGTGAACTGCGATCTCCTCCTGGGGTCACATCCTGGGTTGTTAGTGAACTGGTATGTGGGTCACATCCTTGGCTGTTAGTGGATGGCTGTTGGGGGGGTCACTGCCTGGGTGGGTAGATGGACGGTTAGGGTCACATCCTGAGATGTTAGTTGGACTGGTGGTCAATATCCTGGGTGTTTAGTGGACTGCAGGATGTGGAGTTATTCTGGGTGTTCAGTGGACTGGTGCGAGGTAAACATCTGGGTGTTACGTGGACTGGTGGTGGGTTCACATCCTGGGTATTAGTGACTGGTGTGGTGGGGTCAATCCTGGGTGTTGTTTACTGGAGTTTACTGGAGAGTGTTTCCGGGGCTCAAACGCCCCCGCGGGCCCCCGGTCTGTGACCAGGCTCCTGGTGGATCAGAGCCTGCATCAACAGGAGTTGCTTCTGTGCTGCACGCCAAACCAAGTTACGAGCCACTGCCCGATGGTAAGGGAAGAACCGACTTTAGGTGCTTGTTCCAGTGCAGCTTGAAAGACTGCCTGGGGGGTCTGTTGGTAAACCCCCTTTGTGTGTTGGGGGCAGTTTGAAAAGTCTCGGGCCCCTGACACTTATCGTGTATGGGTCCTTAACGTGCTATGTGTACACCCCTGCTTTTCATTGGGGGATTTGTTGCATCGTTCTGCCAAGTCTTTTGCTATTCGTTGTGAGTGATTTTCGTGTGCAAGTTCGCGGTACTAGTCCCTCTAGGATTTTCCAGGTGTATATAATACATGTATTCTCTCCCGCCTGCCGTTCCAGGAAAATACAGGTTTAGGAACCTCAAGTGCTCCCAGTAATTGAGGTGCGTTTTCTCCGGTATGCGCGCCCCCCCGCTGAAGTGTTCTTGATACATTTTTCTAGGATTCAGAGCAATTTCACCTGCCCTTGAAAGGTTGATGTTGGTTGGCAGCAATATTCCAGCCTAGATAGTACAAGTTGACCTGTAGAGTGTCAATTCATGGGCGTGGCCTCACTAGTTTTGTAGGTTCTCAATATCCCATCCTGTCATTTTTCTAGCAGATGCGATTGATACAATGTTTATGGTCCTCCTTGAAGGTGAGATCTCCGACATGATACACTCCCAGGTCTTTTGACGTTGGTGTTTTCAGCTTATTTTGTGGCCAGATATTTGTTTTGTACTCTGATGAAGATTTAATTTCCTAGTATTTACTCCATAACTGAAGTAAATGAAATTTCTCATCGTTGAACTTCATATGTTTTCTGCTGCCCACTGAAAGATTTGGACTGATGCCCCCCCCATCGCCTGGAGCCTTGCAGTGTCTGCAAAAGGAACACACTGTCTTGCAGAATTTTAGGGTGTCATCTGCAAAGGGAAGACAACGGTTGCTGTGGCTGACATCCTTGTCTATGTCGGATATGAGGATGTGAAAGAAACAAGATGGGGGTGCGAGAAGAGAGTATTACTGTGCCTTGTGGAACAGAGCTTTTCACCGTAGTGACTCGGACTCTTTACTCTGTTGACGACTATCTCTGTGTTCGTTAGTGTGGAAATTATAGTTCCATCGTCCGACCTTTTCCTGCTTAATTCCCTTTAGCACTCATTTGTGCGCTATTACGCCAATGGTCAACCTTGTCGAAGTCCTTTTGCAAAGTTGTATATATACATCTGCATTTTTTTATCTTCTAGTGATTTAGCGACCTTGTCGTAGTGATCCAATAGTTGAGACAGAAGGGAAGCGACTTGTTCTAAACCCATGTTTTGCCCTGGGTTGTGTAACTGATGGGTTTCTAGATGGGTGTGTGATTTGATCTTTTGCTTCTTAGGACCCTTTCAAAGATTTTTATGATATGGGATGATGTTAGTGCTATCGGTCTGTAGTTCTTTGCTGTTGCTTTACTGCCCCCTTTGTGAGTGGGGCTATGTCTGCTGTTTTTCGTAGTTAAACTGGGGTGGGTCGAACCCCCGTGTCCATGTCCCTCTCCAATAGGATGGACAAAACAGCTCGTGCGTGATAGGGGCATCTTGCAGTTCTTGAATGAACACCGGAGTTCATGAGTTCGGGCCTGTGGCACCCAGAGCGCAATGGGCATGTTCCAAGATATCGCCTGTACGAAGTCATTTGGCGTCAGGATAACATCGGGATAGGCTTTGTGTTAACCAAATTTTGTGGCTCTCTATCATAAAAAATAATTTGATCTTCGACTCTCGCCAAGTCTGGTTACATGGAGTCTTACCTGGAGAGAGTTCCGGGGGTCCAACGCCCCGCGGCCGGTCTGTGACCGGCCACCTGGTGGTATCAGACGGCCTGATCAACCAGGCTGTTGCTGCAGGCTGCACGCAAACCAAACGCCCCATCATCCGACCAACCTACTATATATATCCCGGTGATCCGGAACTGACTTGAGGTGCTTGTCCAGTGCAAGCTTGAAAGACTGCCAGGGGTATGTTGGTAATCCCCCTTATGTGTGCTGGGGGCAGTAGTTGAACAGTTCAGGCCTGACACTGAATGTTATGGTCTCTTAACGTGTAGTGACACCCTGCTTTTCATTGGGGGATGGTGCATCGTCCTGCCAAGTCTTTTGCTTTCGTTGTGAGTGATTTTCGTGTGCAAGTTCGGTACTAGTCCTTCTAGGATTTTCTGGTGTATATAATCATGTTCCTCTCCCTCTGCGTTCCAGGTAATTTACAGGTTTAGGAACCCTCAAGCGTCCTAAATTGATTGGTGTTTTATCTCCGTTATGCGCGCTCGTGGAGAAAGTTCTCTGTACATTCCTCCTTGGTCGGCAATTTCACCTGCCTTGAAAAGGTGCTGTTAGTGTGCACGTGCAGCAATATTCCAGCCTAGATAATACAAAGTGACCTGAAGAAGTGTCATCACTGGGCCTTGGGCACTCCCTAGTTTTTGTAAGGTTCTATTAATCCATCTGTCTATTTTTCTAGCACGATGCGATTGATACAATGGTATGGTCCTTGAAGGTGAGATCCTACGTCATGATCACTCCCAGGTCTTTGGACGTGGTGGATTTACGCTCTATTTTGTGGCCAGATTTGTTTTTGTAACTCTGATGAAGATTTAATTTCCTCATGTTTACTATATTGATGTTTATTGAAATTTCTCACGGTGAACTTCATATTGTTTTCTTGCTGCCCACTGAAAGATTTGGTTGATGTCCGCCTGGAGGCTTTGCAGGGTCTGAATGGAAGGACCACTGTCATGCAGGATTCGGGTGTTCATCTGCCAATTGGAAGACACGCGTTGCTGGGGCTTGACATCCTTGTCTCTGTCGGATAGATTTGTGGTGTGGAAACAGATGGGGAGCCGTAGCTACTGTTGCTGTGGAAAACAGAGCTTTTCCCGTAAGCTGCCTCGGACTTTTACTTGTTGACGACTACTCTCTGTGTTTGTTAGTGGGAAAGTATAGATCCATCGACGACTTTTCTGTTATTCCTTTACACAGCATTTTGTGCGACTCTACTTACGCCTGGTTCACCTTGTCGATGGCTTTTGCAAAGTCTGTATATATTTACTCTGCATTCTTTTTGTCTTATAGTGCATTTAGGTCCTGGGTCACGTAGTGATCCAATAGTTGAGACAGAATGGAGAGACCTGATCTAAACCCCATGTTTGCCCTGGGTTGTGAAACTGATGGTTTCTTGATGGGTGGTGATCTTGCTTCTTAGGACCCTTTCAATGACTTCTTATGATTGGGAAGGTTAGTGCTATTGGTCAGTAGTCTCTTTGCTGTTAGCTTTACTGCCCCCTTTGTGGAGTGGGGCTTTGTCTGTTGGTTTTAGTAATTGTGGGAACGAACCCGTGTCCATGCTCCCTCTCCATAGGTGGAAAAGCCTCGTGGATTAGGGGCTTCTTGCTGTTCTTGGATGAACACAGAAGTTCCATGAGTCTCGGCCCTGGGGCAGAGTGCATGGGCATGTCATTTTAATCGCCTGTTTCGAAGTCATTTGGGTCAGGATGATAACATCGGATAGCTTGTGTTAATCAATTATTGTGGCCTCTCTATAAAAATTTCATTTTGATCTCTTCGACTCTCAGTCTGGTTAGCGAGCTCTTGCTAAAACTGAGTTCATATTGGGACTGGAGTAGCTCATCATTTCCTTGCTGTCATCTGTGTAGGAACCATTTGTATAAAGTAGGGGCACAATACTGGGACGTTGTTACTCGATTTTGATTTCGGCCATAGGGAGAAGAAATATTTGGGTTTTTCTTTCGATAATTAAATTTCATGTATGGCTTTTAGTTCTTCCCGCGTTTCCTGACTCCTTATAGGATTCTTTTAGCTTAAGTTCGATGCTTGCTATTTCTCTGCCAGTGTATCCCCTACGCATTCAGATATATTGACCTCTTTTAGCCGACTCTGTTATTCTTTTTCCGTTCGCCTGTTAAGGGAGCGCCTCTGTCTCTTTCTGTTTTTACATCTACTCCTCTTTTTTTAGAGGATATAAAGCCTTGGTGCATACATCGAGAGCCACCGAGTTAAATCTGTTCTAGGCACCTAAGTTCGGGGTCTGTTTGCTTAGATATCTTCCAGCTTATATCGGTTAGGACTTGGTTTACTTGGTCCCACTTTATGTTTATGTTTTATTGAAGTTGAATTTGGTTAATGTCCCTCGTGACTAGTCTCATTTTTGTCGGTTCTGGGGCTCCACGCATTACTGTCTGAACCTCAATTATGTTGTGATCATGAGATATATTGCTTTTTGATAATGTGACTTTTATTATAAGATCATCATTGTTGTGAATGATGAAGGTTTCTAGTGTATTCTCCTTTCTAAGTCCAGGCTCTATTATTTTGCTGGTTTTATATTGAATTTGGTGCAGGAGATTTTATAAGCTCGTTTTGTGTGTTGTGAGCTGAATTTTCAGAGCTGCTGCCTCTGGTGTTTTTACATGCAACAATTTTATTGGCTATATTCCTCCATTTTAGGTGCTTAAGTTGAATCCACCAGGAGCAAGATGTTGGGTTGCAGGAGGAGCTGGAAAAATTTTTCTGAACTGTGGGTTCAATTTTTAACAGCTGTCTTCGAAAATTGACTCGTATGGATGTTAGCATCCGGGAGGCTTGTAGGACTACCAAATGATTGGTTTTGGGTTCTCGACCTTTACTGTAAAACTTCCATCTACATCATTTGAGGATTAAAGAAGTTCTGTGCAAACAAGTGGACTCTGCAAATGTACAGGCCAACCCCCCCCCCCCCTTTTGGCCTGTTCACTTCTGTCACATCTGTATAGCGTTGCTAACTTGGGATCCATATTTTTCGTGTCCAAGTGGATCCTTTATGTGCGGTCTCAGTGAATGAATGGAAAGCGCGAACATTGCCTTGCCTTTTGCAAGCAGTCCAACGGGATAATGAAAGGTGTTTTTATTTTGTTTGTTTGTTTTGCTGGCTGTAGACCCTGTATATTTAGCCAAGAAGAATGTTATCGGACTGGAGGTATTGTTGGTACTGGGGGGGGGGGATTCTTTTTTCCGGCTTTAGTATCTGTAATCTGTTGTTTACCTGGGTAGTTTACCTGGAGAGAGTTTTTTCGGGGGGGTCAACCGCCCCGACGGCCCGGTCTGTGACCAGGCTCCTGGTGGGTTCAGCGCCTGATCAACCACGGCTGTTGCTGCTGGCCCTGCACGCCAAACCACGTTCGAAGGCCACAGCTCCGGTGATCAGGAACTGACTTTAAGGTGTTTGTCCAGTGCCAGCCTTGGATGACTGCCAGCGGGTCGTTGGTAATCCCCTTATGTGTGCTGAGGAGCGCAGTTTTGAACAGTCTCGGTCCCCTGACACTTTATTTATGGTCTCTTAACGTGCATAGTGGACACCCCTGCTTTTCATTGGGTGGGAATGGTGCTCGTTCTGCCAAGTCTTTTTGTTTCTGTAGTGAGTGATTTTCGTGTGCAAAGCTCGGTACTAGTCCTCTAGGCATTTTCCAGGTGGTATATAATATGTAATCTCTCCTCCTGCGTTCCAGGGGAATACAGTTTAGAAGGAAACCTCAAGCGGATCCCAGTTAATTGAGGTGTTTTATCTCCGTTTGATGCGGCGCCCCGTGAAAGTTCTCTGTCCCTTTTACTATATTTGTAGGTCGGGCAATTTCACCCTGCCTTGAGAAGGTGCTGTTTAGAGTGTGCAGCAATATTCCAGCCTAGAATAGAACAAGTGACCTGAAGAAAGGAAGAGTGTCATCATGGGCTTAGGCCCTCCCTAGTTTTGAAGGTTCTCATTATCCATCCTGTCATTTTTTCTAGCAGATGCAGATTGATACAATGTTATGTACTTGAAGCGCTGTGAGATCTCCGACATAATCACTCCAGGTCTTTGACGTTGGTGTTTCGCTCTATTTTGTGGCACAGGTAAATTTTGTTTATTGTTTACTCTTGGGGGATTTTGAAGATTTTATTTCCTTCTGGTTTACCATATCTGAGTAATTGAAATTTCTCCATCGTTGTTGAACTTAATTTTGTTTTTCTGCAGCCCACTGACAAAGATTTGGTTGATGTCCGCCGGGGTTCCTTGCATCGGAGTCTGCAATGGAAGACACTGACATGCAGATTTGGGGTGTCATCTGCAAAGGAAAGACACGGGCTGTGGCTGACATCCTTGTCTCATATGTTCGGATATGAGGATGAGGAACAATGATGGGAGCTAGTACTGTGCCTTAGGTAGGAAACAGACTTTTCACCGTAGCTGCTCGGACTATTACCTATGTTTGACGACTACTCATCTGTGTTCTGGTTAGTGAGGAAATTATAGATCCATCGACAACTTTTCCTGTTATTCCTTTTAGCGCGCACTTTTGTGCGTATTACGCCAATGGTCCACTTGTCGAGGCCTTTTGCAAAGTCTGTTATATATTACATCTGCATTCTTTTGTCTTCTAGTGCATTTAGGACCTTGTCGTTGTGATCCAGTAGTTGAGACAGACAGGAGCGACCTAGTTCTAAACCCTTGTTGCCCTGGGTTGTGTAATGATGGGTTTCTACGATGGGTGGTGATCTTGTTCTTAGGACCCCGTTCAAAGATTTTTATGGATAGGGGATGTTAGTGCTATTGGTCTGTAGTTCTTTGCCTGTTGACTTTACTGCCCCCTTTGTGGAGTGGGGCTATGTCTCTCGTTGTTTTTAGTAACTGAGGGACAGGGACGACCAGTGTCCATGCTCCCTCTCCATACGAGGGAAAAAAAAAAAGGCTCGTGATTGCTAGGGGGCCTTTCTTGCAGTTTTGAATGTGAACACAGAAGTTCATTTGGAGTTTCTGGCCCCTGGGAGGCCCTGAGCAGGACAGAGTGCATGTGGCATGTCATTTTATCGCCTGTTCGAAGTCATTTGGCGTCACCGGATATACATCGGGGATAGGCTTGTGTTAATCTAATTTTGTCGTCGGCCTCTTCATAACAAAAATTCCATTGTTTGATTGCGACTTCTCAGTCTGGTTAGCGGCTTGCTAAAAAACTGAGTTATATGGGGACCTTGAGGTGCTCACTAATTTCCTTGCTGTCATTGTTGTAGGACCCTATTTGTTTTTAAGTAGGGGCCCTATTACTGGACGTTTTGGAGTGGAGGGCCATCGATGTGGTTCCACTCCAGATGAATGACTGGATTTGGTGTACGATTTTCTGCCATTTCCTGCCAGTTTTTTTTCCTTCCTGGCACTATAAAAACCTCTCCGTTTGCGTGGCTGTCGGTACCCAAGGTTTTTGCCATGGCCTGGATGTTTGTATCTTTTTGTCCCCTTTAGTGGTTTTGCTGGCAATTTTAGGGTTTTTCATAGCACAGTCTTTCCTGTTTCTGAAGCAGAAGGTACACATTTCAGGGTGTGAAAAAGACTTACAGGAAAGGGAAGTTTGAATTTCCTGTTGTATATGGGGCTCATGGCATTTCTAGGGTGGTTCATAGTTGCAGTCCCATCTGTTTTTCCAGATTCCCATGCCAGAGATACAAAGTGCATAGTATGTGCACAGGCTTCGATTTCCGATTTGACTTGGGTTTCTGTGACTGTAAATTCCCTGTTGGTGCATGTTTTCCTGTCTTATTCTTTCCTCTCTAGCACCAACAATGGAGAGCTCCCACCAGTTTGTTTATCGTTAAATTTATCCTCACTGTTCTTGCTATTAGTGTCCTCTTGTTTGCTATTTCCTGCGGTATTTCTAGTATGCAATATTGGTTTTATTTATCTTTGGACTACACTTGTTTCCCTACTATGGCTCCAGTCCCGTTATGAGCGTCATTTATTTGTATTCATTCCTGCGTAAATTCCCGATACTGCGTCAAAAAACTCCGCTTCACCAATTACGGTTCGCCCAGGACGTATCTCAGCTTCCACATTTCTGTCTACCAGGACTGCATCCTCTAGCTTTCACCATTACGGTCTCCCAGGACAGCACTAATCAGCCCCACATTTACTGGCCTACCAGGACATCACCTACAAGCCTTACAGTTTCTGACGTACATGCAGTAATCAAGGGCAGTACCATTTCAGCCCAGACTTTTTAGTTCCTTTCTGTTGTAGAAAGCTTCAAGGTTTTCTATGAAAAGCAGCTGTGATGATGTCCTCTTTTTAATACCCTTGTGATTTTAGTCCACAGATTTTTCCTCATTTGGGCTACCCAAAAACACTTCTCTGTTTTAATACTGCTTGTTGCCTAGTTCTTGAATATCTGCCATCAAGGTGCGTTCTTCAGACAAGTCCGTGACACTTCTAAATGAACTGCCATAGTAAGCTGTACAGCTGAGTGAACAAACAAACATACACTTTCTGTGGAATCACATTTGGAGGTACCATGTTAAAATTATTAGGTGACCCACAATAGTCTACCTCACTGTTACATCAAATGGTTTCACTAATTGTACTACGTCCTTTGTCAATGGTGGAGGAACTGGGGTTCATATAGGATCTTGATCCACACGGGGCCGCACATATTACACAAGATTTAGTCACCCCTTTCTACTCGTGCCGTCTTGTGAAATCAAGAACGTTTCCTAATACAATTTAAGGTATCTTGTACCCACCATGCATTACATTTTTACGGGCATTTTAAACAATCAATTTGTTAACTGATGAGTTTTGGGCCAGTAGTAGATAGGGTGTTTAGCATTAATCGCCCAATTCAGCATTTTGTAACCTACCTCTGCCACCTATATTATTGTTCTCTAAATTACAGCCCCAATTTTTCTATTATGGATCCTTTCACAATTTTTTTTCCATCATCAAGTAATTCCATTTCCATAGATTTCTTTTCGTACCCTCTTTATCCAATATTTCATATAGGATGTGAAAAACTTAAATGATTTATTCATCTTGTTTAGAAATTAACACCCAAATTTAGTTACAGTGATTAGTTTGGGTTAAAGAAGAATGCCTATCTTATATCCAATGGCTAAGGAAGGGAGGAACAAACAATTGTGTGGCTGGTCTACAGGTAATTTCAACAGGAGTATATACGGCCTTCTTTTGTTAGGAAATTAGCTTATTTACCATCCAGCTCGGTCCTTATTAAACCATGATAAGCATTATACAAATTTTGATGAGATAAACTCGAGACAAGAATTCAGCTGGTTTCTCCTCACCAGGTTTTTTATTTAATGTTAACATTTTGGCTGACCCAAAACTATTATACTTCATCTTGCATATGGATTAATTTCAGCGACTCTGTTTTTGTACGTACACAAATTTTACTGTTTCCATTACAAATCCATTTCGTATTAATATGTAAAGGATTGTTTTTTTATACCCCTTCCATTATCAGCACCAAATTACAGTGTGCTAATATTTATCTCCTGCAACTTATTTTCTTCATATATTAGCTAATTTGACCTACATAAATGGCTGCTTGTTATTCCAACTGACGGGCAGGTGAAGTGATTTATTGAAGACACTTTAGTCGTAGGAACATAACAAGGAGAAATAACACTTATTACATTGAGGTAAGCAACTACTCCCATATGCCAATTTTGAGCATCACAAAAAATGTGGAGTACATTTTTACCTTTTGGATTGGCCACCTGGCATGGGAACTCCAACATGGAATTTTCTCCTAATCACCAATTAATCAATCCCACCTGTTAAATGAATTCCTCAGGTAGAATTTCATCCCATGTTCTATTGACAGTTTCCTGCTTCCTGTTTTAATAATTTCCCCTCATTATAGTAAGGGGTGACACTAAACCTAGTGGATCAAACATTTGGAATCTTCAGCAAGCAAAACTCTCTTAGTTTATTTATTGGGCATACTGTAATTTATTAGGTTTTAACATTATACAAATCTCATCTCAAGAATCCCATGTTAAACCAATTACATTACTACATTTTGGCACTTCATCTCCATGGGAAATCTTCTACTTTTTTTGTCCTTTATTTGGAACGAATTACTATTCCATTCCCTCAGAGTCATATTTGCACTTAGCATTATTTTATTAGCCTCTCGCATATAATCTAGTGATACCAAGTGTAGAATTGCAGGATACAGGGTTGTAGTAAGCCACTAATACCAGTATTATAAATGGACTCCCCTTCGTTCCCTACCATGTCATATCCACAAGTTGCTCTGGACCTATTAATTACAAAATGAAAAAAATACATCACCAGGAATGCTGGTAAATATATAAATTTGTGGACTGTATATTAAAATTAAAAAAAGGATTATATATATACACATACACATAACAGAAGGAGAATATCTTAATATCACTCACCAATTTGACTGGAGATTAAGGTGTATCATACTCAGAAAACCTCACTGTCTATACATGAAATAACACTGGCCAGAGTTAAACATAACAGACTTATCTGAGGTTCCTGGAGCTGTCTTGTCCAGTCGCCTGATATCTCAAGTTATGCAGGAATGCACATCCAACAATTTCACCTCCTATTTGAGAGGTGTCAACCAAATTTTAACCTAGAGCTGTATAGCCCTTGTGGCTTAGCTCTTCTTTTTGATTATAATAATTTAACCTCTAGAGCACGAAATATTCTTCCCACTATACACTACCGTTAGTGACCAATTCAAACAAAAATGGCGACTGTCCTTCTGTGCAGACGCAGGCTTTCCGTTTTCTATGACATAAATATTAAATACAGTATGGCCATCTATTTACATATAACTACTGTATTTCTAGAAAATATATGCAGTATTTTCCACAGGTTATAATATTTTCTTATTATTCTATAATGAAGATAACATCTTATTATCATACTAGAAAGACTATCTACTACCCGAGGGTCATTAAGACTATCTGCAATACGAGGGTCATTACTAGGAATAAGGTAAAATTTACACGTATGTTAGCTAAAAAATAGAAAATCATTCCCCTCCCTTTCTGTAGCTACATTCATCAGACACCTTTTGGCAGTCTTCTTAAACTGGTTCATGCTATGACTGGCTTTGACATGTGCGGGTAGTCTGTTCCATTCCTTTATTGCTGTATAATAAAAGGTGTTTGAAGCCTGGCCACTGACTGTGGGTACTACAAAGTTGTGCTCTCTCCCCCTAGTACTATGATTGCTTTGGTTCCCAACATTGACAAAATTGACAGCAAGATATTCTGGACACTGTGAGCAATTTTATAAACATGATTTATCTTCAGTTGTTTTACTCTGTCTGCAGCATTCAGCATATCCAACTGCTGTAATTCATTCTGGCCTACATGCTCTCTTGGTCCAAGCCCCAGGATGAATCTTACAATTTTGTTCTGGGTGATTTGCAGTCTTTCAGTTTTTTGTCAAGGCAGAGTACCATGAAGAGCAAGCGTAATCCATATGGCATTGTATAAGGGCTAGACATAGGGTCCTGCGAGCCTCAGTAGGTAGACACTGTGCTTGTCTATACAGGAACTTCAGTCTGGCATTCGCTTCCTTTACTACACTGTTCCCTATCAATTCTCCTGACATGCATTGGTCAAAGGGGACTCCCAGATATTTTACTGATAAAACCAAAGTGATGGGCTCCCTATTACACGGGAAATTTAAATTATTTACCCTTCTCAGTTTATGTTTCGAGCCAAAGAGAATGGCTTCAGTTTTCCCTAGGTGTAATGATAGTTTGTTGTCTACTAACCATTTGCTGCAGGACTCCAGTTCCAGTGTTAATACATTAGCTATATCTTGTGGGTCTTTACCTGACACTAACAGAGCACTGTCATCTGCATACAGTAGGAGTTTACACTTGACACTGATAGGCATGTCATTGATATAACATAAGAATAATAAGGGACCCAGAATACTACCTTGGGGAATTCCACATGTTATCGGCAGGGGTTTTGATTCCGTTTTGTTGATTTTGACAATTTGTCTCCTGTTGCTAAGGAAGATCTTAAATTAGTCTATAGAACCTATACCGATAGCTTGAAGTTTCTTACATAATATATTGTGGTTGACAGTATCGAAGGCCTTTTGCAGGTCTAAGGTTACCATACGTATGAGGTTCCCCTTTGACATTTCAGTTCTCAGGTAATCCATCAGATTAATTAGGGAGGTGTCGGTTGAGTAAGATCTTCTAAGGCCCGACTGATAGCTATGGAGAATGTTGTTGTCATTAAGGTACTTAACTACTTGAGAATACACCGCTCTCTCTAGAATTTTGGATATTATACTGAGTATACTAACAGGCCTATAGTTGCTTACATCAGAACTACAATTTTTCTTGAAGATAGGAGTAACTCTGGCCTCCTTGAACCCCTCCGGTACGGTATTAGTGGTGATTGATAGATTTATTATGTGAGCAATAGGGATTGACAGTTCAGAAGCACAATCTTTTAGGAACATAGACGGGATGTTATCAGGGCCTGTGCTCTTAGTTGGGTTTAACCTGCTTAGTTCTTTTTGAATAAAGTCATGAGATACACTTACTAATTGACAACTGTTTGGGGTTACCCCTTTATTGGTGAATTTGTAAATGAAGTGATAAGCCTATAGAGGCAGGTGCCAGAAGTGGCCAGAAACTTACCACAGTGGTCAGCTGTTTTAATAATCTTTCTGGCCTGCTAATGTACTCGCATATAATCTAGTGATACCAGTGAATAGCAGAATATGGTGTTGTAGTAGCAACTAACCAGTATTATAATGGTACTTAGTGGAGTGGAGTGACTTTCATTAGTTTCTTTTTTCTTGAAATACCAGACGTATACTGTGAATTTCATATAACCTGTAGTTACCAGCGGTCGCAATGTGCACAACGAGAAGCAATTATTATTACAGAAAAAGCGCCCTTCCTCCAAAATTTCCACCAGTCAACTATAGTGATAATATAGCATTTATTGTGGTGGAGACGAAAAAAAAACTAGAAAAGCTAGATACAGCAATTGATAAACAAGGGTTGAGGCTCGACCGTTCGTCATTGTAGGAGCTTCCAGAAATCACCGGCTCTTCAACACGCAAGTTATACTTTTGTATCAATCAAATCACATATTACTCGGGTAGATAATTTCAAGTAGATCCTTCATGAGTTAGCCCAAATCACCGAGTAGCATGTTTTAAATAAGTGACCCACTGATCAGATCAGATCGACTGGTCCGA
The DNA here is from genome assembly GCF_026875155.1 of Cherax quadricarinatus. NCBI lineage: Eukaryota > Metazoa > Arthropoda > Malacostraca > Decapoda > Parastacidae > Cherax > Cherax quadricarinatus. The sequence continues at coordinate 32,445 of NW_026507361.1, forward strand.
ACCCTTGACTGGTCCGAACCCTTGACTGGTTTCAAACGGGTTCGTTGGACAATAAAGCAGACTGTAAACGGATGGGGTTGTAGGCGCCCTTATCAAACACAAACAATAAATTTTAAATCAGGAACGTACACGGTAAGCTGTCCAATATACAAGTACAGTTAGAAATAGAAATACAAATAGCTAGAGCTTCATTTAAGGAGGTTATTAATAGAGTATTCAAGAGGTTGCTAGTAGAATTACAGTAAATCAACCATTCAAATCATTATGAAGCTCTGTATAGTCTGCAGTCAATCAAACAAACGGGCTTCCACATGGATAAATTGTCATTTTTGTGGAAATTGGTGTCACGCCCCTTGTGCAGATATCAAAGAACTAGCTACAAGCATTATTAAAACAGGGAAGTGTTTTTGGGTATGCACAAATGAGGAAAATCTGTGGACTAAAATCACAAGGGTATTAAAAGATGATAACATCAAAGCTGCTTTCATAGACAACCTGGAAGCTTTCTAAAACAGATGGGAACATAAAAAGTCTGGGCTGAATGGTACTGCCCTTGATACTGGCCATGTAGTCAGAAACTGTAAGGCTGGAGGTGATGTCCTGGTAGTCAGTAAATGTGGGGCTGATAGTGCTGTCCTGGGAGATAGTAATGGTGAAGCTGGAGGTGCTGTCCTGGGAGACAGTAATGGTGAAGCTGGAGGTGCTGTCCTGGGAGACAGTAATGGTGAAGCTGGAGGTGCTGTCCTGGGAGACAGTAATGGTGAAGCTGGAGGTGCCATCCTGGGAGACAGTAATGGTGAAGCTAGAGGTGCTGTCCTGGGAGACAGTAATGGTGAAGCTGGAGATTTTGTCCAGGTAGTCGGGAATTATACGCAGGAAGGAATACATGTAAATGACCTCATAGGGACAGGAGCAGTAGTGGGGAAACAAGTGTAGTCAAAGATAAGATAAAACCAATATTGCAAACTAGAAATACCACAGGAAATAGTAAACAAGAGGACTCCACTAGCAATAGTGAGGATATATTACCAAAAACAACTGGTGAGAGCTCCATTGTTGGTGCTAGGGAGGATAGAAGTAAGACAGGGAAACATGCACCAACAGAGAATACAGTCACAGAAACCCAAGGCAAACGGAAACCAAGCCTGTGCACATACTATGCACTTGGTATCTGCAGACATGGGAAATCTGGAAAAACAGACGGGACGTGCAACTATGACCACCCTAGAAAATGCCATGCCCATATGACAACAGGAAAATGCATACTCCCTTCCTGTAAGCTTTTTCACCCTGAAATGTGTACCTCTTCAGTACAGGAAAGACTGTGCTATAACTTAAATTGCCAGGCACACCATCTAAAGGGTACAAAAAGATACAAAACATCCAGGCCATGGAAAAACCTGGGTAGCCACAGCCACTCAAGAGGGAGAGGTTTTTTAGTGCCAGGAAGAAAAAAAACTGGCAGGAAATGGCAGAAATCGTACACCAAATCCAGTCATTTCTGGAGTGGAACCACAGTCGATGGCCTCCACTCCAAACCAACAAGGTCTTAAATGCACTAGAAGACAAAAAGAATGCAGATGTAATATATACTGACTTTGCAAAAGCCTTCGACAAGTGTGACCATGGCGTAATAGCGCACAAAATGCGTGCTAAAGGAATAACAGGAAAAGTCGGTCGATGGATCTATAATTTCCTCACTAACAGAACACAGAGAGTAGTCGTCAACAGAGTAAATTCCGAGGCAGCTACGGTGAAAAGCTCTGTTCCACAAGGCACAGTACTCGCTCCCATCTTGTTCCTCATCCTCATATCCGACATAGACAAGGATGTCAGCCACAGCACCGTGTCTTCCTTTGCAGATGACACCCGAATCTGCATGACAGTGTCTTCCATTGCAGATACTGCAAGGCTCCAGGCGGACATCAACCAAATCTTTCAGTGGGCTGCAGAAAACAATATGAAGTTCAACGATGAGAAATTTCAATTACTCAGATATGGTAAACACGAGGAAGTTAAATCTTCATCAGAGTACAAAACAAATTCTGGCCACAAAATAGAGTGAAACACCAACGTCAAAGACATGGGAGTGATCATGTCGGAGGATCTCACCTTCCTGGAGTTTACCTGGAGAGAGTTCCGGGGTTCAACGCCCCCGCGGCCCGGTCTGTGACCAGGCCTCCTGGTGGATCAGAGCCTGATCAACCAGGCTGTTGCTGCTGGCTGCACGCAAACCAACGTACGAGCCACAGCCCGGCTGGTCAGGAACCGACTTTAGCTGCTTGTCCAGTGTCAGCTTGAAGACTGCCAGGGGTCTGTTGGTAATCCCCCTTATGTATGCTGGGAGGCAGTTGAACAGTCTCGGGCCCCTGACACTTATTGTATGGTCTCTTATCGTGCTAGTGACACCCCTGCTTTTCATTGGGGGGATGTTGCATCGAATGCCAAGTCTTTTGCTTTCGCAGTGAGTGATTTTCGTGTGCAAGTTCGGTACTAGTCCCTCTAGGATTTTCCAGGTGTACATAATTATGTATCTCTCCCGCCTGCGTTCCAGGGAATACAGGTTCAGGAACCTCAAGCGCTCCCAGTAATTGAGGTGTTTTATCTCCGTTATGCGCACAGTGAACGTTCTCTGTGCATTTTCTAGGTCAGCAATTTCACCTGCTTTGAAAGGTGCTGTTACTGTATACTACAGTGGCTCCCTAGTATATTGATGGTAAAGGCTAAAGTGTCATTTGAAAACAGGTGAATTTGTAAATGAAGTGATAAGCCTATAGAGGCAGGTGCCAGAAGTCGCCAGAAACTTACCACAGGTCAGCTGTTTTTAATAATCTTCCTGGCTTGCTAGTGTACTCGCATATAATCTAGTGATACCAGTGAATAGCAGAATACAGTGTTGTAGTAGCAACTAACCAGTATTATAATGGTACTTAGTGGAGTGGAGTGACTTTCATTAGTTTCTTTTTTCTTGAAATACCAGACGTATACTGTGAATTTCATATAACCTGTAGTTACCAGCGGTCGCAATGTACACAACGAGAGCAATTATTACTACACAAAAGCGTCTTTCCTCCAAAATTTCCACCAAATCAACTATAGTGATAATATAGCA